>WAAE01024205.1:4253-19714 GCA_013400495.1 Nicator chloris
AACACCACAGTGACTCCCAGAGCTCCAGACTGCTTCCCAGAAACACCACAGTGACTCCCAGGAACACCTCACTGCTTCCCAGGAACACCACAATGATTCCCAGGGGCACCAAACTGCTTCCCAGAGCTTCCCACTGCTTCCCAGGAACACCAAACTGCTTCCCAGAGCTCCAGACTGCTTCCCAGGAACACCAAACTGCTTCCCAGGAACACCACAATGATTCCCAGGAACACCCAACTGCTTCCCAGAGCTCCACACTGCTTCCCAGCAACACTCCACTGCTTCCCAGGAACATTACAGTGATTCCCAGAGCTTCTCACTGCTTTCCAGGGACACCACAGTGATTCCCAGGAACACCACGCTGCTTTCCAGGAGCTCCCCATGCTTCCCAGAAATACCACTCTGCTTCCCAAAAATACCACACTGCTTCCCAGAGCCCTGCCCAGCACGTTCCAGCGAGCTGTTCCCCCATCCCCATGATGGGGTAGCCCTGGGACACCCAGCCCTCCCTCCTGAGGCTGAGCAGAGGGGTGCAGAGCCCCTGGGGGCTGTGGGCTGTGGCTGGAGGGGGCTCTCAGGGCCAGGATCCAGCAGCTCCCCCCGAGCTGGGCGCTCTCTGCTCCCCCTGCGCTGCTGCTCTCAGCTCACAGGGGTGGAGAGGCAGATCCCTGAGGATCTCTGTGTTTCAGTTCCCATCTGGCAGCCACAGCTCTCCCTGTGCCTCGCTGGTGAGCGCCGAGCCCTTGCTGCACTCTGCAGAGCTGCATTTCGTGGGCAGGTTGTGGCCAGCCCTGCCTCCCCCTGAGCCACGCTGCTTTAGGGGGAGCAGGCACAGGCACAGCAATATTTCTGAGCTCCTAATGCCAGCTCTCCCCGAGCTCTCCTGCATCCTCTCCCGGATGAGTCACTGGCAGGGCAAGGAGTGGAGGCTGCGGCACTCAGGTGACAGCAGGGACACAGCTGAGGCCATCAGGAGTCAGCATTGTTGGGAGGTGCTGTTCTCTGACAAATCCTCCCCTGCTGGGTGCCCCCAGAGCTCTGGGAGCGCTGTGGTGGCTGTTTCCTTGGACCTCTTGAAGTGTCCTTCCAAAGAGGAGATCCATCAGTCCCTGCTGAACTTCCCTCCACCTGATGCCTTAAGTTGGAGCTTTGATGTTTTTCAGGCTCTGTGCTGCCCAGGGTGCAGCTCTGAGCTCACACTCAGGGTCACTCAGCTCTGGGCTCACACTCAGGGTCACTCAGCTCTGAGCTCACACTCAGGGTCACTCAGCCCTGAGCTCACACTCAGGGTCACTCAGCCCTGAGCTCACACTCAGGGTCACTCAGCTCTGGGCTCACACTCAGGGTCACTCAGCTCTGAGCTCACACTCAGGGTCACTCAGCTCTGGGCTCACACTCAGGGTCACTCAGCTCTGAGCTCACACTCAGGGTCACTCAGCTCTGGGCTCACACTCAGGGTCACTCAGCTCTGAGCTCACACTCAGGGTCACTCAGCTCTGCACACAGCAGGGACACAAAACAAATCCTTCTCCTGCTGCACACCAAGGACAGCTGGGACAAGTGTTCAGCCCAAAAGCACAAACAGGGGTGGGCTGAAGAGAGAAAACAAGGATGGGACTGCATAACCTGGAGCTGTAATTGGACAATTAAACCCCAATATGCAAATGGACCAGAACTGATAAAAGTGTGAGACCTCGTGACCATTTGTCCACTTTGTGCCCATTTTGTGTCCATTTTGTGCCCATTTTGTGATCATTTTGTGACCATTTTGGGTCCATTTTGTGACCATTTTGTGTCCATTTTGGGTCCATTCTGTGACCATTTTGGGTCCACCTTGGGTGTAGCCCTGGCCAGGCTCTTGTCCTGCCCAAGGTGTGTCCTTAAAGGCCTTTTAATAAATATCTACTTTATTCTCCAGCTCTGCCCAGTCTCTGCTCCAGCTCAGCCTTCCCCAGCCATCACACCCCTCCCTGAGAAATGCAGGGATGATTCTGGGAGGGAACCCCAGCACAGCCCAGCGGGGCTGCAATCACCACCAGCAACCCAGACCTCCTTCCCTGAGGACCACAAGCCTCAGAGACATCATTTCATGCTCCTGCTGTCAGCTGCCTTGCACAATTTATCTTCTCATTACCTCTTTAACAGCACTGCTATTCACTGGCTGATGGAGGGAAATAACTCCTGTGCTGGAGACGTTGGCTTTGGATATAAAGCAGTGATATTATTATGCAGCAATATAAATGCTAAGTTCCTGCAGCCAGGGCCCAGAAGAGCTTGGGAAGGTGGGGAACACCTGGGTTGCTGGAATCCAAAGGTGTTTCTGTCTGGGTTGGATAAAGTCACCTTAGGGCAGGTGGTGTTGTCATGGGAGCAAAAGGTGGTGGGGAGGAGAGAGGAGAGGAGAGAAGCACCCATCTGAAATCAGTCACTCAGCCCTCACATATTTCAGACTGCTGTGTTGTAGCAGATAACTTTTAGGGGATTCTTGCTTTTGGGTGCTCCCTGTGTGCCCTGCTGCCCTCGAAGTGGAGCTGGAGGCCCCACTGTGGCATCCAAGGACAAAGTGAGAAGTGACCCCAAGGAAGAACACTGGACACAGATGACTTGGCAAAAGAAGCCACCAAAGGTAGCTTGTGCTGTGTGCAACATTTGCCCACGTCCACCTAGAGCCCTGGAATTCACCTGCCAGCCTGCAGGGACAGGGAGAGCTCCCTGTGCTGCTCTCCCAGGTGGTTTTTCCACTCTCAAAGCCCCTCCTCAGCCTCGCAGTTTCTTGCCTGCACAAACCCCCAGCTGTCCTGGTGCCTGGTGCAGCGCTCAGCTCTGACCACAGAGCCCAGCTCAGCTCTGGGGTTGTCTGAGGATTTTCTGCTTGGGCTCCTCGCTGCTCTCCCTCTCACCAGCAGGAGTGCCTCTCACAGGAGTCTGTGGCCGTGTGGCTTGGCAAGGCACCAGGAACTGTCGATTCCAGAGGTGCTGTGTTTGCAGCAGGAGCCTCGGCACGTTCCCTGGGCAGCGTCAGAAGCTTTCCATGGTAAATTTCCTTTTGCCGGGCACTCAGCTTCCAAGGAAAACTGTGTCAGGAGTACTTTTACCAGCTTAGGGCACATCCAAGACACAGGGACTGGGAAGACACAGGTGTTTCCAGGTGTGGGGAGTAGGCCACCAGCTCTTGGAGCTGCTGATCTCCCTCCAAGAGCACAGCCTCTCTCAGCTCAGCTAAGCCCAGCTATTGGTAGACAACAACTAAAAAACCCCAGCCTCCATCCTATTTATGGGTTTCCAGCTCAGTCACCACTGCTTTGTTTATGATATTTAAGGCTGAAATTCAAGTTCTTCACCTTCTCTGCTGATTGCCCTGGAGGACTTGTCAGGAAGTCAGAGCTAGTGGTGTGATACTGAGTTGTCAGATCCTGATTCCGTGCTGCAAACGGAAATGCAGCCAGGGAAAAAGGTTAGGAGCAGGCCCTGCCAGGTCCCCACAGCCCAGAGGCAGCTGTGGGTTGGTCTCTGACCCTGCCCAGTGGCCACCTGTGTCACCAGGGTCCCAGAGCTGGAGGTTTTTGCCAATGGCACTTTCCATCAGCATCATTGAAAAGAGCCGTGCCCAGGAGCCCTTCCTTCTCCAGGAGAGTGGGGGTGTGTGGGATGAACCCTTCCTTCTCCAGGAGAGTGGGGATGTGTGGGATGAACCCTTCCTTCTCCAGGACAGTGGGGGTGTGTGGGATGAACCCTTCCTTCACCAGGACAGTGGGGGTGTGTGGGATGAACCCTTCCTTCTCCAGGACAGTGCGGCTGTGTGGGATGAGCCCTTCCTTCTCCAGGACAGTGGGGGTGTGTGGGATGAGCCCCTCACTGCTCTGTGCAGGGAACAGGGATTAGCCCCAGCCTTAGCCCAAAAAACCACCAGCCACTGCCAGAACTGTGCAACACCCACCTCCCAGCCTGGACTGGTGTCACAGGCGATGGGGAGCTGAGCAGTGAGCATGTGAGCAGGCCAGAAAGCCTCTGGGAGTCCCGAGGCCAGCAGCTGCTTTGCTGGGTCACCATCCAGCGCCACCCTGCCAGGGGGGATGAGCCCAGACATTTTATTGCCACGTCTCTGCAAAGGGCATCGTCTCAGGCCCTCCAGCTCTCCAGTTTTAGGAGGAAAAAGCACACTGAATAAAAGGTAGGCACGTCAGCAGAGATGCTGTGGGCACAGGAGCTCGCTGAGCCCCGCTGGCTCCCGGCTCTCCCAGCCCTGCTCGCTGGCTTTGCTTCCACACTGGAGCGTGTCACACCCCGGGGACAGACAGGGGCTGTCACAAACCATCACAGCAGCTGCTTCTCCATTCCTGCCCGCATCCCTGGCAGGGCTCTGGGCTCTGCTGGTCACCAGGCAGGAGCCTGCCCCTGCCCCTTTGGGTTTCCCTGCCCGCGCTCTCCGCGGCTGCCGAGGGCACGGCGTGGGCTGGGGGTGTTTGCTGGGCTGGAAAGGAAACACCTCTCCCTCCCCAGATCTTGTGACAAAGCTCATTCCCCACTGGTTTCGCTCTCAGCTCTAGGCAGAAGCCTGCAGGAAAAGAGGGCTTGGCCAAGAAGAGGAATTTGGCACCTTGGCACAGTGTCTGCCTCTGTCAGTCTGTCTCTGGGTTGGAAGCAGGCTGGGCAAAGGCCTCCTCCCTCCATCCCGTCAGCACTTGTCTCAAACTCAACCCCCTCCAGCTTCCACCCCAGCTGAGGGGTGGGATGCCCCCAGCAAGGTGGGCAGGAGTGTCCTATCTCGTTGTAGCACACGAAGATGAGAGACTCCAAATATTTCAGAAGGCAAAGAGCACAGAAAAACTTTTTATCTAATTCTTACTACTTTTGTAATGTGTTCTGATACAGACTTAGCATGGTTGGTGAATAGGAACGACACCTCTCCGATCCCATTGGTTAAACCAGAGAAACAGCTCAAATATTTTGAGAACTAGAAAGGCAAAACACCACCTGGAGAAAGATTGTTTTGAGAAAGGAGAGTTGTTTGCCAGGTGATTTGTTTTGAGAAGAAGCTTTCTTCAGAATTTCTCCCTTGGGAGAAAGTCAGCAGGCTGAAACCTCTCAGCCCCAGAAATACCAGGCCCACAGCCCCATGCCCACCCCAGAGCACAGACAGAGCCCCGTGTCTGGCTCAGGACAGGGGGACGCCACGCAGAGCCCTGGGCTGGACCATCACCACTCTGCTCTTTGCCTCACTGACCCTGGGAAAAAAAACCCCCTCAGGGCTCAGGAGGTTATCCTGGAGGGTCTGGGATGCCCTCCCAAGCCTGGTGACCCAGTTCAGTGTGGTGCCAAGGCTGTTGGCCAGCACCTCCAGCATGAGCTTGCCCATTAGCTCTGAGTAAACAAACAACCACTTTTAACGTCAGGGAAAATAACCTCACCCGTAATCACTGATTAGAAATGTTTGCTCATGGCTGGGTATTTATAGCCTACAAGAGGTAAATGTCACCCTCATTGCCTGCCTTCATGGGAGATATTGTTTAATTAGCAGCTTCTGGGCTGCTGCTCTTAGGAATGGGAGATGAGCTCTGCTGTGCTTTATTTACCCTTCCCTCTGCCTTCCCTGCTCCTGTGCAGGACTGGGATCTTGTTGGGGAGCTGGATCTCAGCTGCAGTCATTCAGAGATGTTGCAGGGTGCTGCTCTGGGCTGCCCTGCCCCAGGATGTCTCTCACAGAGCAGCCACAGCCACCCCTCCCTCTCTGCTGTCATTTATGCTGCATCTCACCAGCCCTGTGCCGAAACCCTCAGGCTGCTCAGCCACAACACTCCCACAGTGCTGTCCTTCCAAAGGCAGGCAGGGGGGTGGAGCAGATAAAAAGAACTCTTCATACTGATAGAAATGTCTCAAGCTTCCCAAAACGGTCGTAAGCGAAAGGGGAGGTCATTCCTTAAGAAAGTCCAGCCTAAGACATCTGAGATTAGTGGTTAGAGCAGACCACAGAGGAGAATGAGCTGGAGCAACCCCTGCTCACAGGAGACCAGTCATGAGCTGTGCTCTGCAACCCCAGGCCAGTGGAGGGATTAAGGGGACTGAGGGAGCTTGGCTTAAAGCCAGAGACAAAAATCACAGGTACATGAGCTCCTCACACAGCCAGAGTGTGACAGGACCTACAAGAGTGGCAGGAAGGACCACTGAAGTCTCAGGGTAATCTCAGTTTGATAAGGGGTCAGGCAGGGCCTGCCCTTTGCCCTCCACCCTCCAGTGGGATCAGCAGTGAACAGGATACGCTGACAAGCCTCTTCCCCAGCATCCCAGACTTGCTGTCCTTGATGTTTGTTGAACACACTCAGAGCTACTCAAATCCCCCAGCAGCCTGTGATTATCTCATCTCTGCAGACAGGGAGTTTGTGCATGCTCTGACAAACCAAACACGGGAGCAGCAGTCTGTCAGGAGCAGTCTGCTCCGCTCCCCCTGCGCCGTGGCAGGGCTCTCCTGGTGCTGCTGGGATGTGCTGTACAGGAGCACAAAGACATCCAGGAGCTGCTAAAGCCCCCCTGCTGTCCCCCTGTTGGTCTGGAGCAGACAAACACGTTGTTCCCACGCTGCTGCTGCCAAGCCAGACGTGTCCTCACAGCATCCTTGTCACCGGGGCAGTGTCTCCAGGCCCTGAGAGGCCACAGGGTGTGACAGTGACTAATGGGGGTTCGTGGCACTCTGTCAGGCACCAGGACAGGAGGGATCTGAGCTGGGCACTGGGGACATCATCCCTGCTGCTCTGCTGCTCTGGGCTGGATTGCAGAGGGCCACAAGGGCCTGCTGCTGGCACAGAGGTTGGCAAGGTGAGAATGATGCCTTAAGGTTTTAGCTTTTCTATTTTTCAGATCCTGCACTGCGTTAGTGCAGAACTCTGAGCCCCGTACAGAGTGTTAGCTACTCTGTCCACATTTTGGTCAGACAAAACCATCCTTCCAGGCCTGAGGAACAAGGACACCCTCTGCCTCAAGCCCTGAAAAGCACAAACAAAAGTGAATTGGAGGGGAGCAAACTGAGGGTAAATGACTTCATTACCTGAAGCCCTAATTGGACAATTAACTCCTGATAGCAAGTTGACCAAACCTATATCTGTCTGAAAAAGTCACGACCATCATCCATCCTGGGTGTAGCCCCTTGGGGAGGCTTCATCTGTGCTTAATGCCCCTGAAAGCCCCTCATTAAATGTACCTGCTTGTGTCTTTTGAACTTGGTCTGGTCTCTAAGTAAGCCTGGTTCCGGGCATCAAGAGCACACCTGTGCAGCAGGTGTGGTTTTGGTGGCTGCAGGATGGGAAGCAGCACAGGCTGTGCAGGAGAAGGAGGCAAAGCACTGCAGGAGAAGGGAATGCAGGTGACCCCACCCCTGGTGAGTGACAGCTGTGTTAATTACCCAATAAAGCCTCTCCCCGATGAGTCACAGCCGTACCCAACAAGGATGAGTGAGATCAAAGAGGGGGTGAGCTGGTGAGGGCAGAGTCATCATGGAGGAGGAACCTTGAGAAGCATAAAGGAGAGAACCATGAAGCAGGATCCTGGGGAGAGAGGATCACTGCTGCAAGATCAGTCTGGATCTGCAGTTAGAGCCTGTTGTTAGAACTTGCGGTCACAGTCTGGCCAGGTAAAAGCCTCCAGCCACAATCTGCAAACCAATCCCTGCAGTCACAGTCTGGCCAGGTAAAAGCCTCCAGTCACAGTCCCCAAACCAATCCCTGCAGTCACAGTCTGCAAACCAATCCCTGCAGTCACAATCTAGCCAGGTAAAAGCCTCCAGTCACAGTCCCCAAACCAATCCCTGCAGTCACAATCTAGCCAGGTAAAAGCCTCCAGTCACAGTCTGCAAACCAATCCCTGCAGTCACAGTCTGGCCGGGTAAAAGCTGCAGTGACAGTCTCCTAACCAATCCCTGCAGTCACAGTCCCCAAACCAACCCCTGCAGTCACAGTCTGGCCAGGTAAAAGCTGCAGTCAGAGGCTGCAAACCAATCCCTGCAGTCACAGTCTGGCTGGGTAAAAGCTGCAGTCACAGTCTGCCAACCAATCCCTGCAGTCACAGTCTAACCAGGTAAAAGCTGCAGTCAGAGGCTGCAAACCAATCCCTGCAGTCACAGTCTGGCCAGGTAAAAGCTGCAGTCAGTCTCCAAACCAATCCTTGCAGTCACAGTCCCCAAACCAAACCCTGCAGTCACAGCCTGGCTGGGTAAAAGCTGCAGTCTCAGTCCCCAAACCAATCCCTGCAGTCTCAGTCCCCAAACCAACCCCTGCAGTCTCAGTCTCCAAACCAATCCCTGCAGTCAGAGCTCAGCAGGAAATTCCCAGCAGTCAGAGGCTGCCAGGGAACCCCACAGCAGGAGCTGCTGCAGCCAGAGGCAGGGAATGGTTGGAGTCAGGATGGCTGAGCTGTCAAGAGGAATTAACCAGGACCCTTTTCATGCTGTGTTTAACAAGAAGTCTGTGCCTCGGCTCATTTTTGCCCTCTGACAAGAGGGATCCTGCAACAAAACACCAGACAGATTACAGCTCAAAACCAAACCACAGGGAGCCCTCGAGAGCCCTGGCCCTGAGCACCAGGATGTCACTTCTCTCTCTTCCCGAGCGTATTTGGGTGTCTCCTGGTAGACAACGCTTGCCTTGTGTCTTTTAAATGTGCTCTGTTAACTGCCATCACATTTTATCCCTCCTCTGGCAATATCCAGCAACACCTCTATAACTTATTGTCATTAGTTTTATTCTCAGCCGTCACAGAGGTCACAGCATGGGGGGAGAAGAGGACTTCATCCATTTCAGCCCTGAACGTGCTGCAATAATAGCTTTTCAAACAGCTGATGGTGGAGGGATATGAAAAGATAATGAATACCGAGGAATAAAGGAACTGACCTTTTTCCAACAAGAGGCTCTTTCAGCGTCGTGACACTTGGAATTTGGGTGAAATGAACCCTGACTCCCAAGGCTGTGCTTTCTGACACCTCTGGTGCAGACATCTCCCTCGGAGCTGGGCTGCTCACACTCCCTTTGAAGGCAGGGAAGCCTTTCTGGCAGAGGTGTGTGGTGAATTTTACCTTGAAAATGCCTTTTTCATTCTGGTGCCTCTGAGGAGAGCCTCAGGGATTGTCCTGGATGGAGATATCTGCATGTGGCCCCGTGCTCAGTGTCCTGATCCATGCTCTTAGAGGCTCCTGAGCTCAGAGATGCAGGTGCTGCCCCTGGGGTGGAACATCCCCAGGCTTGGGGAATGGCCATTTATTGGCTTCCCTACACATCCCCAGCCCTGGCACGGATCTCCTCAGACAAACAGCTTTCCAACCAATACACTGGGTTTCATTTGGGCAGGAACAGGGACAGGGAGGTCCACTCAGCCAGGCCTGTTCAGCCCAGATGCCCGAGAGAAGTGGCAGCTTCAGAGTCCCCTTAAGGGATCCTAAAACTCCTGTGGTGGTGCCACAGCTGAAGTGACAGTTCCAGCAGTCCCAGCCTCCCAGAAAATCCCCCTGGAGGAGTTTCTTACCCTCCGGGAGGTTGGATCTGCCCTCCTGACCCCAAGCCCCATAGCCCAGAAGGGAGCACACCCCACGGGGCCCTTCCCTTGCTGGGACACAACCCCTGCCCCAGTGCAAGGCCCTGATGTGGAAGGGCAAACAGTGGGGTTTGGAGCCTGAAAGAGGAGCTCAGCTTGATGCAAGCTTGGACATGGATTTTGAAGGCAGAAGTAATTAAAGCCGTGGCTCTGAGTGGGGAATAGGCTGGGATGAAGCTTTCTCCAAGGGAGATTGTGGCAGGCTAATCCGATCTCTCTCTCTGATAAGGTAATGGAGTTTTTAGACAAAGGGAATGTGCCTGATACCATCTCTGGGGGCTGTGAGAGAGCATTCGATACGGTGTCACAGCAGGAGCTCATTAGTGATGCCGAGGAAAAGGAGGATTACAGGAGAATTAAAAGGGGAGGGAGGAACCGAATTAAGACAAGACAGAAAAGATCTTGTGGTGAAGGGAAGAGTCAGGCTGGGAGGAGCTGCCAGAGCTCCTGAAGGGCCACCCCTAATGTTCAGTGTTTCCATGGAAAACCTTAATAAAAGTACATAACTTGCTAATAACTCCTGGCTGGGGAGCACTGTAAGGAAATACAGCCCAAACCTGGCTCTTGGGGCAAACAGCAGACAACCTTGAGGACTGGAGAAATTCAAACTGGAAGAATCATTCTTCCAAAGCAAATCAGGGCAGAACCTGGTTGCAGCAGTGCCCTGGTGACCCAGGAGTGTCTCTGTGTCCAGCTCCTTCCTTGGCTGTAACGACTTGTGGCTACTTTGGAGTTTTCCTGTGTGATATTTAGTTTGGCTCATTGTTTCTCACCTCGGGGTTAAGCTTTCTGAACTCCACCATTCGTGAGATTTTTTTTTTCCCCCTTAATGAGCTCCCTGTAGATGTTTTCAAATTTATCAGCAAGTTAATTAGTTTTGTAAACCGGGATACCCTACAGTTTTCATTTCCACGCAGCGAACGCTGCAAAACTCCTGGACTTTTACTCAGGATTGACAAGCACGAGAGCCCCCACTCCAGTTTTAGCACAAACGGCTCCAGGTCCAAAGTGTGGAGGGGGGGATTTTGTGGCTGTGTTTGGCCATGGCCCCTGGGGCTGAGTGGCTCTGGCACAACCTTTTGCCCGAAGAACAATCAGCTTTTGGAAGGAGAAAGTTTCACGGAGCTGCACAAACCTCGGGAATATCAATTGCATGATCAAGGGTGTCAGAAACACTTGATTCACTCTTTCTTATGTTCTGTAGAAAAAGTTCTTCATGCTGGTCTAAATTCCTGCACTTCTGAGGATTGGGTAGAACCAAACCACTTGGAGTTTGTTCAGTCTGCCCTCCCCATTTCTGCCCCTCAATTTCAGGACAGACAAACAGATTTCCAGGAAGGAAAAACTGCTGAAGTTGTATCAGAACCATCAGATTTTTCATTAACCAAACTGCCAAGCTTTGTGCCAGACTCTACTTTTGCCCAGGTGGATGGGAGTGGTGGATTTGGGGTGGCAACCACTACAGGAATTACCTGAGGTGCTTTTTTCCCCTGGAAATACAAAAGTGTGATTGCTCTCTGCAGCAACAGCTTGTTTTCCTCCTTCCTCCCTCCCTCCTTCCTGTTGTTCACATGGAAACAAACACAGACGTGTTCAAAGCATTTCATCTTAAGTATCTCTTGAAATCTGTATGATTGGGTGCCCTGAACCTCTCTCATGCAGGCTTCATACAAAACAACAACAAAAAAAGTCATTATCTGGAATTCTGCATGTGGTGGAAGTTGCATTTTCTCTCACGTGGGGCAGGTTTAGGATTCTCAGCCTGACGTGGGCCACGTGGGAATCATTTCAGCACTGGGTCCTGGGCAGGTGAATCCTGACTGCACCTCAAGGGGACCTTCAGAATCCCTGGGGCCTGAAGTGCTGCTGCTGGCCCCAGATTGTGGCTGGGGTTGTGCATCAGCTCCTGGAGTATTCCCTGGAATATTGCTCTGTCTCTGCCCTTCTGATGCCCTGGTCATCATCCACAGCATTAAAAATGGGAGAGTAGCCCTGCTTTGATTTTGGAGTCCCGCTGAGGGTGGCTGTGCTTTCACACCCCCCTCATTCTGCAGTAGTCTCACTCCTCCTCGTTTCATTTACATAACCAAAGAGCTGTTTCTCTTTGCTTTAACAACGTGTAACTCACTGTGACACTTGACAGTTCTCCCTTCATCACTGCACTTCTTGACCTCTAAGTCGTACTCCTTTGCTGATCAATCTCCTTCAGCTCAGTTCCCAAGGGGGGAAAAAAACCCCAAAAAATAACCAAAAAACCAAAAGCACTTTTTCCACTTCTTCACTCCTTCTCTTCTCCTGCAATAACTTTAAAACCCAGTGGCCAATTCCAACCCCACCTGAAAGAATGGCTGAAGCACCTGTGATAATTAAGATTCTGCAAGGGGTTTTTTTAATGTTTTTGTTTTGAGTGGGGTTTTTTTGGGGGTTTTTTTTTGTTGTTTTTTTTTGTTTGTTTGTTTTTTGTTGTGGTTTTCTTGGTTTTTTTTTTTTGTTTTGTTTTGGTTTTTTTTGGTTGGGTTTTTTTGGGTTTTTGTTTTTTTTTTTTCCCCAAAAACTGGCAGCCAAGTAGATGAGAGAGATTCAAATTAGTGGCTGCACGGAGGGAGAAGGAAGCGTCTCCACACCATTAGAGATTCCTCTTGGCAGCTGCCTCCCTGTCAGCCAGCTCTGCCTGCAGGAGCCTGGGAGTGCCTCCCTGGGATCAGGGAAATTCTGGGGGAGATTTAAGGGTTTGTGGTTGGGCTCTCTGTCGCTGTTTTGGGGGGTTTTGGGGGCAAGTGGAGTGCAGGAAATAAAACCCATCCCTAAGCAACCCCACAGTCCTGGCTGCACAGCCTAAGGAATAATTTGCTCTCTTTCCTTCCAGGCTCTGCTTATTCCTAAGAGGTCTAAATTCAGTCCATTGTGGTGCCCTCCTCCCCTGAAAACCCCCCAAATCCAGACCCAAATCGTTTTACACCTGGAATTGGAGAAGCTGAACTGCTGCTGAACTGAAGTCCTTGAGCTTGTCAGGCTTTGCTAAACACTTCCCTGGGTTTGTAAGAGCTTTCCTTTGGGACCTGAAGGGGTTTACCCACAGATCCATCTCTGTCCTGGTGTTTAATTTCATCTGAAGCCTTTTGTGCTCGTTCCACCCAAGGTCGTCGTGTCTCCCCAGCATTTTGTGAAGCCTCACAGCTCCTCACTGTAGGTGGTTCATGGGGAAAGAAACTCATCAGATGTCCAAGGCACCAGAGGGAACTGGCAGTTGTTCTGTAAACTGTTATTTTCTAGGGTATTAAAGTCCCTCTGATGACAAAATTCCTCCACTAACACTAATTTTGGGGCATTTACCCATTTCCAGCTCCAGCCCTGCAAATCTTCAGCTCATTATAAACATTCCTCCAGCAGAACCTCTTTTCCCATTCTGTCCCAGACTGGGAACAGCCATGACACGCTTTCCTTGCCATGATTTCCCTGATTTTCTCCTCTTTCCATCACATTCCCACCTCACCTGTACAGGTGTACACACCCCAGGGCCAACCTCAGCCACTCCCTGTCCCTTCACTCTCTCAGCTCCTTCACATCTCCACTATTTTTTTGTGGCAGCTGTTCAGGCCCTGCTGCCCCAACCCCTTCACACTGACCCATTTAGGTGCTCTGATGTGTTTTTATTCCTCCTCACACCCCTGCTGGCTTGGGTTCGTCCTTTCCTTTCTTCACTGCACCTCCTTTCCCCGACAAGAAATTCTTAACCAAGACTCTCTGACCACAGGGACCTTTCTGCTGTTCTTCTTTCCGCTTTTTTCCCTTTGTATCCTGCCTGAGAACAGTCTCCTTTCTTCTCTCCCGTTCCATTTTCCTTACACTCTGCCCTGTCTTGCTTGGACTTTCTCCTCTTACTTTTACTCCTCACCAACTCCTCTTACTGTTACTTTTACTTTTATTTGGAAGAATGAGGTGCCCCTCCCTGCTCCGCCTCATCTCCATCTGTGCTGATTTCTTTTGCATATTCATTGCTGCAGCAATTCAGTTCCTTAGATCTCCTTACCAGCACCTGGCCTCCTCCTCTTCTATGTGGCCTCCAAATTCTCCTGATCGCCTCATTTCTGCAAATTTGGGCTTTCTTGGACAGTCATCCCTAACCTGTCATTTCCATTTGAAATGTGCTCATTTTTCATTTCCCTGCCAGGTTTTTTTCCTCCCTTGCCTTTCAGCAGCTCAGTGTGTGTTTGACCTTGGAGAGATGTCCCTCGACAGCAAGAAGTGTCTCCTTTCTGTGGCTACAGTTCTTCTGGACACTCATATGGCTTTAATCCATCACCACTGCCTTCCTTGTCTGCTTCAGCCCACGGAACACAGACCTCCTCGTTCACAGCCAGGGTTTCCAGCCTGGGACCTGCTGGGCAGAGTCGTTGGCCTTTGCAGGATGTGAGGAGGGCTGGGAGGCCTGCGGGGATCCTTCCAGAAAGGAGCTTTCTTGGCAAGCGTAAAATATTCTTGCCATCCACGAGGATTATTAGAACAATGAAGATCTCATTAGAGCAGCAGCAGGGCTGTTCTCAGGTGCTGCACAGAGCCCTTCCTGGGAGAGGCAGCTCTGTCAGAAACGCTGATGCTGCCTTCCAGCAGACACATCTGAACAACTTGTGCTAATTGCCATTAATAAATATCTGCTAAGAGCATGGCTGGGAACCAGGCACACACGCAGCTTTGGCTGCTGACTGAAAACTGTCCCACCAGGATGTGTTTTCTGCTCACCTTCGTCACAAACCTCCAAGGGGCTTTTGTTGTTTGTGTCTGCAACCAACAGAACGTTTGGGCTCTGCCTGGGCCGTGTCCCCCGCCCCATGCAGCTGTGGGGATGCACTGGGGCATCCCCAGGTGTGTGTTTGGCACCCCCAGGCTGCTTCTCTGATGGCCACAAAGCCCTGAAGTCACCAGGATGGTTGGTGGCCCTTCCTCGCTGGTGGCCGTGGCTGTGGCCACTGCCCACGCTCTGCTGGCCACGGCTGTCCCCTGGTTCCTGTCCCTGCTGTCCCATGCCACAGGACACAGCAGAATTTCCTTGGGACAGAGCCACCAAACCCGTGGGGGTGATGCCTTGGGAAGGCTGGCCTGGCACAGAGCTGGAGAATAAAGCAAGAATTTATTAAATGGCCTTTAAGGATACAGGGAATGCACAGCCACAGAATCCCCTCATGGAGAGAGAGCCAGGGAGGGCAGAGGCAGCTCTTCCCATCCTCTTTGAAACTTCATTGGCATTCATCAGCATCCAGAAACACATGAAAATGCCTGGGCAGGGCAGGGCTCAGCCTTCAGGGCTGGCCTTGCCTCCTACAACCCTGATCTGATGCAGAAATCCACAGAGACAGGAGCTCTGAGTGGTGAGGGGGCTCTCAGACTGCAGTTTTTTCTCATTACTCTCCTCTTTTACAACTGCACTCCCAATTTTGTAACCAGGGACCAAATCTTCCTGGTAATTCAGATAAACTCCTGCAAGATTTCACTTGCTATTTCGAGCAAGTACAGCTGGAGGGATGATGTTTGCCTGAAAGCAATTAACCCCCCTGTACAGGTGAATTCCTGGGCTGCTGGGCTCCAGGATGAACTGGGAAATCTCAGGGCAGGGACACGTTTTGTGCCAAGCTGCAGGGAACATCTGGCAGGCTGCTTATCAGCAGCTGCAGGTCACTGGGGGGCTTCTGGAAGGCGTCTGCTGACAAGCAGAGGGGACAATCTGAGTGCTGAGGGGACATTCCGTGTCCCTCAGGGCTCCTGGATGCTCAGCTGCTGCTGTGGCTGCAGTGGGGGCTCTGTGTTCTCTGTAAATCCCCCTGAGGACACCCAGGCCTGGCTCAGAGCCCCACCTTGGGCATTGCTCTGGTGCCTTGGGAAGGCTGAGCTGG
>WAAE01024205.1:20044-50246 GCA_013400495.1 Nicator chloris
GTGTGAGCCCAGAGCTGAGTGACCCTGAGTGACCCTGAGTGTGAGCCCAGAGCTGCACCCTGGGCAGCACAGAGCCTGGAAAACATCAAAGCTCAAACTTAAGGCATCCCTTCAGGTGAGCAGGGCTGTGCCCTGGGCCCAGGGTTATTCCTTTGGAGCCCCTTTGCTCTGCAGGATGCTCCACAGGATGTGACAGGTTCCTCACTGAGGTGACCAGGACACTTTGAGCAGGGCAGGGGGGATTCAGTGTTGAGTGGAATTCCCCCTTGGATTCCCTGCTGAGAATCTCCAGGTCAATCCAGGCTCCTGGAGCCACCTGCACAGTGCTTCAGCCCCCGTGTGGCTGATTAATCCTGGAACAGGGATGGGAGATGCAGAACTGAGGAGTCACTGCTGTGGGGCTTGGGACACGCATTCCCTGGAAGAAATAAAACCTTCCAGCACTGGGCTGGGTTCCTTGTGAGCCCCCCAGACTTGGAGAATCTGGGGTGGCTACTGAGAGGAGAAGGATTGTCTGAGTTCTTGCCACAAAATCCTCCCCTTCCTCTTCTGCTTTGGTGCCCAGGAGCTGCAGATGTCCCTGTGCTGGACAGTCAGGATTCCTGGAACCACTGGGTTCCTGCCAAAGCTCGCTCTGCTCCCAAGTGTCGGATGAAATGCTGGTGGATCAGTTAATGATCTGATCCCTTCTGCAAGGCTTTATTTTCCCGGGACATTTACAACAGGGACTGAGATACCCAGCTCCAATTCAAATTAGCTGGCTGGGCTGCTCCATGTGTTCCCTGAGAGCCTTTGATGACTCACAGGAACAGTTGCTATCATTACCTTTTTATTTCACTTTTTTATGCCTGAGAGTCGAGATCAGACTCAGCACCACGGGCTCACCAATATTCTGCTGTTCCTGCAGCCACTTCTGTCCCCAGAGCTCCCTTTGCTCCCTCTCTGTGAGCTCTGCTGGCTCTGCACTCGGGCTGGCCCCAAACACGAGGGCTTAGAGCCAGCTCAAGCCAGTTACAAACTTCTGACTTCTGATCAGGGGGAATCATCAATCACAGCATCATTAGGGCCAGAAAATACTCCCGAGGTCATCAAGCCCAAGTCTCAACCCCAGAGAGTGATGTTGAATACAGCTCTCCAGTGGGCAGCTGTTACTTCCCATTACCCTGAACATCTGGCGGAGCTGGAGCCCAGGCTCTCACTTTCTGACAGGTTTATGGATATTTCCTCATTTTTCTTTAAAGTCCTTCTTTGCACTAGTCTGAGAGAATGGTCCCAGAATGAACCCTTCTCCTCCAGAGACTGGTGGCTCTGGAGCTGAACCTCCAGGCTCTCCCTTTCTCCCAGGTTTATGGATATTTCCTCATTTTTCTCTAAACCCCTCCTTTACAGTAATCTGAAGGAAAGGTCCCCTCCACAGCAGAGCAGGGATGTGCTGGCCAGCTCAGACCAGGACAGGCAGAGAGGCATCTCACTGTGCCTGCTAAATCAAGAATCTCCCCAAATCCCCCGGAAGGGGATGGTCCAGAGAGCCCCAAGGTGGCACAGCCCCGAGCCACTGACTGCACAATCCACCCCAGCCCCAGAGGATGCTCTCCTCAGGGGTGACTGTGGGCACTGGGGGGTTCCTGAGGAGCAGGAGGCACCTCAGGCTGCACATACAGGCATGGGGCAGGCTCTGCAGCTCCTGCCCCTGTGTGAGCACCTTTTGTGGTCCTCACTCGGTCACAGGTTGGCTTCAGTGGTCTGGGAGGGCTTTTCCAACCTCAGCGTGTCTGTGGTTCCAGAACTGTGTGAGACCAAGCAGAACTAAACCCCTCAGGCACACCAGAGGTGTTCCCCAGGCAGGTGAGGTCAGAGGGATGGGCAGGGCACCAGGGGACAGATTTCAGGCAGATTTTAGATGGAGGGCACCTCCAGCAGCAGGGGATGTTCCTCCCCTTTTCCTCCTCTGTTTCCCTTTCCCTCAGAGCTTGGAAGCTGCTGGCTGTGACTGAAGGGAATAACCAGCCCTCCTGAGCTTTATTTTCCTCTCCAGAAATGCTAGGAGTGGTTAGAAGTCATTCAGAAATCGTTCAAAAACTGTTTTTTCTGGTGTGAGGTTGTCTGATAACTTTTATTCAGGGCGTGGCAGAAGGGAGGTGTTGTCTGGGGCAGCCCCTGGATTGCAGTTGATAATTTGGCTGTTAATTAATGCTCAGTGCTGGGTCCTCCCTGGCATCCTCCACCCTGGCTGCTCTCAGGGTGTGAGATGAAGCACACCCACCACTTCTGTGTGGTGAAGCAGGTGAAGGAGGGAGAGGGGACACGCTGGGACAATCAAAATCACTGATCCTGGGTTTGTGCCCCAAATTGTGCCCAAAAGCAGGAGTGGGGAGGGACCTGACACCCGAGTCAGGTGTTTCCACTACTGGGGGGTACCCAGAGAACTGATGACAGGATTCTAATGAGGGTGAGGTGTGAATCCATCTGATAATTCTGCAGGCTGAAACACCTGGTGGGTCGTAGCAGGACCTGTTTTTATGCAAGATCTCCACAGCTGCTGTCCCCACAGCACCTGTGGAGCTCTGGGGACAGGGCTGGGAGGCACAGGCAGCGCCAGGAACACACACAGCTCGTAGGAACACTGCCCTCTCTTTCCAGGGTGCTTCCCACAGGAAATGGAAAAGGAACCAGCCACTTCCTTCTGAAGTGGAGCCACTTCCTCCTGCTCCACTGGATCGATCTCAATTTGCCCTGCACATTGCCATGGGTTTTTTGCACCCAATTTCCAGTGGTTCTTTCCACTCCCAGCCCACACAAATAATCACACATCTATTTATTCCCTCATGGCAGCCTTTTTGGTGAAATTGCCTCCTTGTGACATTGTCATTCTCCCCAGCCTAAAACTCTGTATATTTTCCAGCAGCTCTATTTATTCCAAGATAGTTTTCTGTCAATCTCTATTTACACTGTGTTAGTGTTTTTCCAAACATCTGATTAAGTTTGCAATAAAGCTTGGACTGCGAAAGGGAATCAAAAGAGGCCAACACAATTTTCAGCAGCGCATGCAGAGCCCTCAGCTGGTTTTGGTGCTCTGCTCAGGGCTGTGTTTCTCACAAGATGCCACCAAAATACTGTGTTTATTCTGACGTAAGCTTACAGTGGAAAGAGTAAATGAAACAGGAATAAATTTGATAGGTTTGGTGATGGGAGCTGGAGGGACTGAGGACAAGCATCACACCCCAAACAGCAAATCAGCCTGCAGAGGGTTTCATCAGCCCTCCAGCAAAAGGGCAGGGTCACCTGTGCTCATGGTAAGTTGATATAAAAATATTCCAATCAAGAAAATTAGAACCAACATGAATACTTAGGCTTAAATCTGGATCCAGCTAGGCTTGTGTAAACACAGAAATGAATCAGTGCCTGGTGTGGCAGTGAACATGCTGCTCCAAAAGCTGGACACTGCTTTGTCCAGCTCCCCAAATCCTGATTTAATGAAGATGTAGGCACTGGAGGTAGAACAACAGGTGGTCTCTGCTCGAATTTGCCCTCCTGGTAGTCCCCATTCCGGACCCCCATGACTCTCATGACCCCACAGCACAGAGTTTGTGACTTCCAGGCTCTCTGCAGAGCTCTCCCCTCTGCCTGTGGCCCAGACAAGCCTCAGTTTTGTGCCCGGAACTGCACTGAATGAGAGCTGGACCAAACCTGAGCCCTGTGAGCAACTCCCTGCACCAGGAATTTCAGAACAAACAATTCCTTCCCACTTTTCCCCCTTCCCTCTTGGTGCTCTGAGGCAGCCAAACCCCTCAGACAACCCAGAGCAGGTGCAGCCCCCAGCCCTCCTGCTGAAGCTGCTGTGGAAAACAGAAAAGCCACCTTGGGTTTTTCCATTTTCACCCTTCCTGGTTTCTTTCTTCACCAGCAAAGCCAACACCCCAAACCTCCCGAGCAGTCCACGTTTAACAAGAAGTGCAACTGGGAAAAGCCTTACAGCTCCTTTCAGCCGTCCTTTCAGGTAAAGGAGAAGGAAATCCCTGCCCACGTCTGTTGTGGGAGGACCTGGCTTCAGGCTGAGCCTTGGCAGGACAGACCTCCATTCCCAGACCTGAGACGGATTTTTGGGCCACCCAGGAAACCTCCCAGAGTGGATTTCACAGCTCTGCCACCCCTCCATTGCTAATTACTGATAGAGACTAATTACCAGAGCAGTGTGATAGCAGGCGTGGGGTTTTATCCTGTCGGAGCGGTTCCAATTGCAGCCTCACCAGCAGGAGCTGCTTTGCCATGAGTCACGCAGGAAATCCCAGGATGGGAGTTCTCAGCCTGGGTGTCCCTGAGTGAAAAACACGGTTTGGTGCCTATCCCTCCAGGAAATCTGGGTTTAAAATTGGAAATCAGATTTCCCACAGGGTTACCCCGCAGAGGGAGGAGCTGGGGGTGCCAATGCCAGCAGAGCCGGTGCTGAGGGATGTGCTGCACTTGTGGGGTTCCAGACAGGCCTTTTCCTTAGGCAAAATGGTTTGGAATGGGGAGGCTCAGACAGAAGACGGGAGTTTCCTTTGTTCAGTGCTGATGGCATCTCCTGTGCCGTGGTGTCACACACTGGGGCCGCTGGGAGGCCACGTGGCCATCAGGGACAGTCCTAGGGCAGCAGCCAGCACCCACCTCCCACCCCAGCCATGCCAGCAACCCTCTCCTCAACTGAGCTGAGCTCACAAACTGGGGAAAATACGTTATAGCTCCTCCCCAAAAAGAAAAAAAAAAAAAATCCACTTTGATTAACAACAAAGGGTTTTTTCCGCAATTCTTAGTAACTGCTAAATAATTTCCAACCATTTTTGCCTCGATTTCAATTGCTGGTGTATGGAAAAAAAAAATCAATTCCAGTTTAAGGCTTATTAAAGAATTATTCTATCTGCAGATGTGATTAGAATGAAAGGCACCGGTCTGGGTTTAATGGTCTTGCTCTCATAACGTCACTGGTTAATTGGAATCCCTTGGGATCGTGGCTGTGCTGTCCTTCCCTCAAACCAGGAGACACCTCCCAGTGTCTCACTCCTCAAACTGCCACCTGACTCTACTCCTTCGTGGATGCTGTCACCAAAATATTGATTTCTTCCAAAAGATGCATTTCAGGCTTAACAGAGCGACAGTTGCCACTGACATCTGAGTTTTCAGAGTGGTGCTCCTTGTTCTTCGTGGAGCACTGGGAAAGGATGAGGTGCTGCCCACAGGGAAAATGCACTCCTGGAGACCCTGAGCTGTTTGTCAGGCACACAGGAGGCAGGGTGTGAGCCCGGGGTGTGGTCAGAAGGCAGAGCCCCAGCAGCCCCTGCCCATCCCTCAGGGGGAGAAGGGCCAGGCAAAGCCCTGCAGGGAGGGAGCTCTCCCCAGCTGCCCTGCCCCAGGGGTTTCTGCTCTCCTGGAACCCTGCCGTGGATTCCAGGCTCTGTCTGAGCGTGGCTGTGCCCTGGGAGGCTCTGAGCCCAAACACCCTGGTGGTTCCTCATATCCCTCTCGGGAAGGGGGAGAGCCCTGTCCTGCCCTTCCTGCTCTGAGGTGGGGAAGTCTGGCAAGGGGGTGACAGGATCAGGTGTTGGTAGCAAATGTACTCCCAAATTTGTATGCAGTTTTTAACGTGCAGCTAAATTTGAGAGGGTCTTTAAAATCCCCCTGGGCTAACTCAGAGTTACCTGAGCTATTTCACACAGCTCAGGTGGAACCGGGTTCCTTGGCTGGCAGGAGAGCCAGGCTCCCACACGGACCCCGGAGTGCCCAGGGAGCCCCGAGGGCAGGGCCAGACCTGCTGCAAGGGGACAGAAGGTTCAGAACCTCGGACAGAGCCACAGAACCTCGGACAGAACGTTCAGAACCTCGGACAGAACGTTCAGAACCTCGGACAGAGCCACAGACCCCAGCCCAGGGCAGAGATCTGCCCAGGGAGCCCCAAGGGCAAGGTCAGACTTCCTGCAAGGGGACAGAACGTTCAGAACCTCGGACAGAGCCACAGACCCAGCACAGGGCAGAAATCTGCTCAAGAAGCCCCAAGGGCAGGGCCAGACCCCCTGCACAAGGGACAGAATGTTCAGAACCTCGGACAGAACGTTCAGAACCTCGGACAGAGCCACAGAACCTCGGATAGAGCCCCAGAACCTCAGACAGAGCCACAGAACCTCGGACAGAGCCACAGAACCTCGGACAGAGCCACAGACCCAGCGCAGGGCAGAAATCTGCTCAAGAAGCCCCAAGGGCAGGGCCAGACCCCCTGCACAAGGGACAGAATGTTCAGAACCTCTGGACAGAACGTTCAGAACCTCGGACAGAGCCCCAGAACCTCGGACAGAGCCCCAGAACCTCGGACAGAGCCACAGACCCAGCACAGGGCAGAGATCTGCCCAGGGAGCCCCAAGGGCAGGAGCAGACCCCCTGCACAAGGGACAGAACGTTCAGAACCTCGGACAGAGCCACAGAACCTCGTACAGAGCCCCAGACCCCAGCCCAGGGCAGAGATCTGCCCAGGGAAACCCAAGGGCAAGGTCAGACTTCCTGCAAGGGGACAGAACGTACAGGACCTCGGACAGAACGTTCAGAACCTGGGACAGAGCCACAGAACCTGGGACAGAGCCACAGAACCTCGGACAGAGCCCCAGAACCTCGGACAGAGCCACAGACCCAGCCCAGGGATGTCCCCGGGGCGCCCAGGAGGAAATGCTGGGGACGTGCCTTAAACCATCATTCTCCTGGGGAGGCAAAGGCTAAGGACACTCATTTACAGAGAAAACAGCACTGTGTGAGCTGCAAATGAGGTTGAGAATGAGGCTGTTTGTGGGGTTCAATGCCTGTCTGAGTGCAGACACTGCTGTCCAAGTGTCAGCTGTTAAATAAAGGTCTCTGCTCTCTGCTGTCGGTGGAATTACACATCACTGCCAAAGGCACTAAGGTGAGGATCAATTGTGTCATTTGGGACCAAAATGAGGTTTTGCTCACATCATCCTCCTGCTGCCAACCACGGGAGTCAAGTTCACCTCAGCTTTCTCTGAGTTTCATATAAGAAATATTAAGCTAGTTCACCTTTGATAAAATCTACATCTAAATAAGAGTCCCCTCTGAAGGAAGAAGGCTTATGCTGATGTGTGGAGCTGAAGTAAGATTGACATTTGGAGGACGTGAAATCTTTTGGGAAGCCCTAAAATATCCCCTAAGTAGGTCAGCTCGGTGACCTGGATCTGTACTTTTAATACAAGAGTAGCCTACATTTGCTCTGTTTGCTGAGGAATGAAGGTTTTTTGGGCTATGGGCTTATTTTTAGTAGTTAAATGTGACCTTTGTAGGAGATCCTATAATAAGAACAACGACAGAGCTGGCCAGGGGTGAGTCACACCACATGCTTTGATTTAGAGGTGATGAACACACATCATTTATCCTCTGGCCATTTCTGGGAGAAACTCTCGTGCCAGCAAATTTCACTGGAGGAATCAAGTCAATGCTCTCAAATAGGAAGGATTTCTCGATGGCAAAAAAATATTCCTTGTCTTACAGGGTAATTACTCATCGTTTCCATCAAAGGAGAACAGATTCTTTAGGATCTAAAATGAAAGGAGAAACCCTGGCAAGGCCAGAGGTTCCCCACTGCCTTGCCAAGCCTGGCTCTGATTTCAGCAGCCACCATCCAGGAGTTTTCCCAATCAATCCCATAATGAGCTCCCTAATTTTCCAATTTTCCCCACTCTAAAACAATCTGAACAAAGAAGTACAGAAAGGATTGAGCTCCCTTCCTCCTTTGGGGTGTTCCTCACCCTGGGCAAACGTGCCTCCAAATCCCACAGCCCAGCCATGGGAGAAACTGCAGCCTGGGCTGGGAAAATAAAGCTTTCATTCCTGTCTAACCACATCAATAATTCCCTGCCTTCCCTGGGAATAAATCTGAGCTACCAGAAGCATCACCCTGCTGATCTAAATCCACGTGGGGTTCATGGAAAATCAATATTTGTGTGAATATTCTTCGGGCGAGGGATGAAATTAGTCACAAGATATGAAGTCAAAGATACATGAAACGATAAATGGAGTGGCTTCCCAAAGGACATTTTCCCTTCAGGCCCTCTGGGAAGATCTTGCTGGCTCAGATTAAACATCCCAGCTCATCCAGGGACCACGGAGCTCTGGATCACGGGGGGCTGGCCTGGCCTGGATCTCCACACTCCTCCAGCCCACAAATTCCTGCTGCTCAGGGCTGCAAGGAGCACATTTCACTCCTGGTGGAACCCTGGTCACTGAGAATTTGGGGCTTTCTGTGCCCACAGGCACTGACCCCCAGGAAAACACTGCATTGACCTGAGGCCATGGAGAAGGCTTCCAAAATTGAGTGATAGCACTGGGATTGTGGGTGTGCAGTTGGGATAGAAGTGTGTGATGTCACAGGGTGGAAAACGTAGAGATTAAGGGTTTAGAATACAGTCATATATAGAAAGCAAGATGGAGGTTTTAGGGCACAGGTCAGTCTTTCTTCTTCACCTTCATCTTCACGGGTTTGGGTGGTATTTTGTAATTGGGTGGAAAAGTCGACATTGAGGGCCACGGGTGGTTGGTTATTGGGTTAAAAGTACAAATAATTTAGGTGTCATTTGTAAATTGGACAGTTTGTCCTTGAAAAGACCTTGTAGAGATAGAGATGCAGCCATTTTTCACTTTGTTAGCCTGAAGTGCTGTAGAACTCACGGTTTGTGAGGCTGTAAGATGGATAAGAATTAATAAACATCTGAGTCTGAACACAAAACTTCGTCTCTCGAGCATTTAATCCGGACTCTGGCAGAAAAGAAGATAAAACCGTGACACACCCCCACTCACAGAACCATGGAATGTTTGGGGTTGGAAGGGCCCTCAGAGCTCATCCACTCCCTGCCACGAGGCTGCCCAGGGCCACAGCCAAGCTCCAGAGAGGCTTTTCACCAGACCATCCAACATCCACTGCAACCGCCGTGCAAGGCACAGCTCCCACCTCCTCCTCTCTGGAGAAGCAATCTGGCAGTGCTTGTCCCTTTGCTGGGACACAATTAAACAGCTGAAACGGGATCAGATCCATCAGAAGTGGTTATTTCCTTGGACGATGCTGCCACTGGGTCTGGCAAGTTTGTGACAGACCACACTGCACATCATCGCCATGCTGTCTTCAGTGCAACCCAAGGACTTTGCCATTTTCTCCCTTTTTTTCCCCATTTTTCTGCCAGTGTCAGGAATCTGCCCCTCTTTTCCTGTCTTTTCTTTGATAGCTAGCTGGTGGCTGTCAGAGGCATGATGTGTTTCAGGTAGGGAGCACACAAAAATAATCCCTCCTTCGATGTGTTCCCACAGCACAGACATGGAACGTGCTTGAAACCTCTCCCTGTGACAGGGACAGGACCCAGGGAATGGCTGGGGCCATGTCAGGGACTGGGATGGATCTCAGGGAAAGGGTTTTTTCCCCCAGAGGGTGCTGGGGCACTGCCCAGGCTCCCCAGGGAAGGGCTGAGGCTGCCCCTGGATCCCTGGAAATGCCCAAGGCCAGGTTGGACAGGGCTTGGAGCAGCCTGGGACAGTGGAAGGTGTCCCTGCCCATGGCAGAGGGTGGCACTGGATGAGTTTTAGGTCTCTCTGTGTGGAAATTAAGAGACAAATTATATCTCTGGGCTGCATCTCCACGACAAACAGAATTTGTGTACTGATTGCACCTTGATTTTGTTTGGTTTCCAGAGCTTCAAGTAAATGGGATCTGTTTATTTAAGTAACTTATAAATTGTGGGGAATGAGCTCAGTTTAAAGAAGTGTCTAAATTTACTGTAGTGGCAAGTACTTCTAATAATGCCCCAAGAGAAACAATTTTCTTCTCTATCCCCCAAACTCCAAGTTAACTGCTTCAGAAGCTCTTTGGATGGCAAATTTCTCCTGGAGTTAAGGTTGTGACAGCCCCATAACTGTGTTGGTAGCTATCACAGTTCCTGATTAGTCTTAAAAGTGGTGAGCAATTCCAGCAGTAAACAGCAAATCTTTCCAGTAATCTGCTGACTCTTACCCTGCTGCCGTGGCTGGGGAACCTAAAGCTGAATTTCAAAGCCACGCCATTCACTGAGGCAAATGTGACTCTCAGCTGGTTGGACTCAAGCTTTGGAGCTGCTGATAGGAAGGGAATTAATGGGAATTAATTAATGGGGAGTTAAAGAGGATGATAACAGCTGAAGGGGGATTAGTGGTGTGGGCTTTCACCCTTGGCTCTCTTGTGGTCATCCCGGAGAAATAATCCATTATTGGAGCAAAAGGCAGGGTGCAGGCATTCCATTTGGTTTGAGTGATACAGTTTGGAGCCTGCCATAAAGAAACATCTGAAGGAGAGCTGCCAAAACTCCTGGGAAAATGGCTGTCCAACGACACTGAGCATCCCAGGAGCTCCGAGCATTCAGGACGTCCTCAGGTCCCAAACAACAAGGTGTTTTCTCCCAGAGAGGTGGCTGGGAATCTTTCAATTGCAATGAGGGGGAATAAAAACGTTATGGAGCCGTAAAGCTTGCAGCTCCAGATGGAGCAGCTGGCACAGCAGGGACAGGGACGTCAGGCACAGCTTGACACTCCCCAGTGTCCCGTGTGTTCAGAACCAGCCCTGGGGACGTGAGGCACCAGCCCTGCAGCTCCAGTCCTTGAAGGACCTGCAATGCCTGAGCTCATTTTCACTCCCCTCACACCCCGGCTGGACACGCTGGGCTCTGGACTAGAGAATTCCATGACTTTTTTTTTTACTGGTTGTGGCTTTACAGAAGGATTTTATCAACCCATCAACCCCTCAAAACCAATGTCCTGCAGTGGGCACTGACCAGAAGAAGCCCTGGCTGTGACCATGAGGTCACAGGAGGGAAATGACCCCAAAATGCTGCACTCAAACCTTTCTGGAAGCCCAGTGCCTGTGCTCCCTCTGGGAAGGAAGGGCAGGAGGGAAAGAACAAAACCCATTTCACTGTTTCTTGTCCAGGTTCTGTTGGGAGAAGCTCCCTGGCAAGGAGGGAGCAGAGGGCTGGTGATCTGCCTGGCTTCAGAGACCTGCACACGTCCTTGAGGACACAAAGGAACACTCCAGATTATTCTGGATAAATCTAAATAAATCAATACTAGGCAGCTCACAATGACCCCAGGCTGTGTCAGGAGGAGGATTAGCAGGAGCCAGTGGGAACAGTCTCATCTTTGCTCTTTACTCTTGACAAATCTCTGGCAGCAGGCACCAGGTCCTGCCTGTGCCTCGAGGGGAGGGCACTGACAGGAGGATCTGCCTGTTGCTGAACCTTCTGCCGAGGCAATGAAAGGAAGTATCAGCTCATTTTCCTCAGCCGTGCCCCTGTCTGGGAGCTGAACATTTGTTTTGCTTGTAGGCAGCACCGTGAGGTGAACGTAATGCTTGTGGGAGAATCTCTTCTCTTCCAGACACATCTCCCATCCAGGAGAGGTGGCGGGACAGATTTTCCTTTCCAATTAGCCCAGCTCTCATGAAAATCCCACGGAAAAAGAATGAAATTACCATGGAATGGTATCCAATTCCTAGGAATCAAGTCCTTGCCCAAGAGGACAGAGCCAGTGCACAGTGTCTGACTGACTACGCCTCTTAACCTCAGAGCACTACATAAAAATAATAATAAAAATAATACCAACATCCTCTGCCTGCATTTTTCTGTCTCTGCTGTTATATACACTAATGAGCACTTCCACTTGTATAAAAGCAGTGTTCTCTACTAAGCATATTATTTGTAGGTCCTCTAATAAATCAATGTTTTATGCAAGCAAAACCCTTAAAGTTAATGTGAGCAAAAAATGCCCTCTCATCCCCAGCAGCTCCCAAACCCCTGCAATGCAGCCTTTTATTATTTCTGTAAAAGGAAAAAAAAAAAAAAAAAGGAAATCAATAGATTTCCTTCCTCGTGCGTAATCCTCAGCAAGATTAGCACTTTGTCAGCCTCTGGGATAATCTCCTGGAAAGCAAAAAGGAGAAGGGTGAGAGGGTGAGGAGGAGGGGAAAAAAGGGAAAGAAGTCACAGGGAAGCCTGGAACTGGGGATCTGTTGGAGGTGTTCACTGTGCTTCTGAAAAAGAATATTTCAGAGGTGGCTCTGGCCTGCTCCCCTTGGTGCCCAGAAGTTCCTGGAGATGCCTCACTCAGCAGCTGGAACGTTCAGGTTGGAGGAGAAACCTCCAATCTGATATCTAACCTCCAGTATTTCAACTGGAGATTTATAACGGGAAGAGAAACCTCCCGACTTAGCAGTGAAGCAGCAAAGTTCCCTGTTTTAAAAGGGGATTTGGGACCTAAATGCCAAAGTCAGCCCAGGCTGGGCAGGGCCAAGCATTGTCCAGGGTGGCCAGTCCTGGGTGGGAGCCTGGAGACCTCCGTGGGGACCTCCCTGGAGCCACAGGGGTGGCATTCCAGGTGACATCTCAACCCTGCACGGGAAATGCAGCAGAGGAGTGCAAGCTGTGAGTAATGGACCAAGGGGAGGGCAGGGAGGGGCAGGAGTGCACCAAACCCTGTGTGAGGGGCAGGACCTGCAGTCTGCTGCTCCCCACTGTGGGGAAACAGAGGAGAGATAGAACAGAAAGCACAGGAGAGCTTATGGAATGAGATATCTTGGCTTTATGAAACACAAAGCACAGTGTGAGTAACCACAAATACGGAAAAAGAACAGGAGAAGAACCACATACATAACTGGCAAGGTCTTTGAAACGATGGAGTTTTGTAAAAGCTGCCAAATAACATGAACAAGGGGCTATCTGTGGTTTGTGAGAAATTCTTGCTTAAAGATGTGACTGTTAAAGCTGTGGCCTATCAGAGCTTAACAAGTATATAACCTGTACTGTGAGAATAATATCTGACTTCAGCTTAAACTCAGACTTCAGCTTAAACTTCAATAAACTGATTTCAATTCGGACTCCAACCTATTTTGCTCGAGCTTTAGCTTACAGCTCCCTGCTTGGACTACTTTTTCCCCCTCTCCTTTAAAGCCCTCTCTCTCAGTTGTGCAGCACCTCATCCCACTGCAACCCCCCCGGGGTTACATCCCCTCAGGAGCTGCACAGAGGCAACCCAAAGATGAGAAAGAGGGAGAAATAACACGGAAAGATCCAAGGCATGGGCAGAAAACGAGCGGAGAAGGTTGGGATCTCAACAAACAATTCCTTGGGAATCGCCACCTCTTTCGCTTCAGGCCAGAATTAAGGAATGCTGTAAACTCAGGGCAGGGCAGGAGGCTGGGGACAGTGCAGCATGGAAGGAGCTGGAATCACTGACAGGCACCACTGGCTGCTGGCACAGCTCAGCAGCAGCAGCAGCTCCTGGTGTGCAGGGCTCTGCTGCCCAGGAAGTTCCCTCTCCCAAGCTGCAGTTCCTGGAAAGCAGAGGAAGTGCAGGAGCAGAGCTCCGAGCTGCACTCTGAGCACACAACCCAGCAGCTGCTGCAGCTCAGCACTTGAGGTCCTCCAGAGGCCCCGCTGCCTCTGAGCCCTGTCTTCCTGCTGAAAGCATCCCCTGCTCGTGCTCAGCCCCACCTGACAGCTCAGAGCCAGGAGCTGCAACACAATTCCCGCTTTTCATGCATAATTTAGCGAGAGAAATGGAAATGAGCCTTCAGTTTTCCCTTGCAGTCCCTCTGACACCAGCTTCCTTTCGCTTGCTGCTGTGGAATGGCCTCCCAGCAAACCCGGGTGAATAAATGGATATTGCCAGCGACTCCCGAATCTCTGGAGCTGCTTTCCATGCAGCCCCCATTTCACCTGGCAAATGTAAGGCTTGATGTAGAGCAGGCAGAGAGAACCGAGGGTGCTCCATGAGGAATTTGCCTTCTGGAGACCTTCCCAAGCTGCCCCTGAGGAGTCACAGCCAGCAGATAAGGACTACTGCCAGGCAATCACCCATCCCAGCCTAAAGCTTCATCCCAAAAGCCACCAGAGCTGGTTAACAGCATTTAATAAGCATGGCTTTTGTCGTGGCATGGAACTCATTAGCTCCACGTGGCGATGGGAAAATGGGTGTGCTGGTTTTGCCTCCGTGCTGCAGGTGGAGCTGAAGGTTTAAGGCACCCCAAGAAGTGCTGATGCCACAGAAATGAGGCCACACCTGAGAGCTGAACTCCTAAAGAGAATCCTCCTTTCTCTTCAGTGACTGTGCAGAAGAATAAGCTCCTGACTCTTACACAGCCTGCTGGATGAGTAAATTCTCTTGTAATTTTTGCTCCAGATCTGTGGAATTCCCCAGACCAACAAACCTTATTTATTAAGCTCCTGACACTGGGATTCTGGACTCCTTACATAAAACTAGCAGTAAAGTCTTCAAAAATCTCATTAAAAGATTAGCCTGCTATCACCAGCAGCTGGGACATTGCAGAGGAGTGTGCTGAGCTCCCAGGATGAGGAGGTCGAGGAAAACCTGAGCAAAACTCTGCTCTCAGCACATTCCATCAACAAACACTGCACAGCTGGGACGGGGCTGAGAAGGGAAGCACAGCACCAAATATTGGCTGTCCCAAAAGCAGGAGCTGATGTTCTCCTTCCAGCCCCCTCCAGCTGCCAGGTGTGATTAGAGGAATGTCCCATTTTTGTCTCCTCACTGAAAGGGGCACCTTGGCTCCTGATTCAGGCCAGGCTGGGACTTGGGCACCTTGGGCAAATTCCTGAAGCTCAGAGTTGATCAGCCGGGTCCTGATCCCTGATTCCTGCACAGCCCTGGCTACAGCAGCTGAGTTTTGTGTTAAATCTGGCCTCGCCTTGAAACCCCCAGGGATGGAGGAACTTATTGGTCATGTTAGGTTTATTTATTTATTTATCTATTGTATTCAATATCTTTTCTTTTCTCTTTTCTTTTCTTTTCTTTTCTTTTCTTTTCTTTTCTTTTCTTTTCTTTTCTTTTCTTTTCTTTTCTTTTCTTTATGTCTTTATTTTATTTTATTTTATGTATGTCTTTATTTTATTTATTAAATTATGTATTTATTCGCTTGTTTGCTTGTCTGCTTGTTTGTTTATTTTATTTATTAATTGTATAGGGGCCATTTCAGTACACAAAGGGGCTGGAGGGGGCTTTTCACAAGGGCCTGGAGAGTCAGGACAAGGGGGAATTGCCTTGACCTGGAGGAGGGCAGGGATGGATGGGAGATGGGGCAGGAAGTGTTCCCTGGCAGGGTGGGCAGGCCCTGGCACAGGGTGCCCAGAGCAGCTGTGGCTGCTCCTGGATCCCTGGCAGTGCCCAAGGCCAGGCTGGAGCAGCCTGGGATGGTGGGAGGTGTCCCTGCCCATGGAGGGGTGGGATGAGATGAACTTTAAGATCCTTCCCATTTTGGGATTTTGTGTTGCTTTCCTGAGTTGAACTGATTTTTCTCTGTCTGTCTGGGCTCAGCTATTAAAGAAACTCTTTATTAGACCTGTCATCTCATCTCAGCTCACCTGATAAGTGTGTGCTCTCTTTATATTCAGCATATTCTGTGCTGCCTGAATCCCTGATTCCTTTGTGGAATAAAAGCAAATTTTCTCAAATCAAGAAATTATTCCACTCTCATATTCAGAATTTTCTCTTGCTTCATGGCTGGTTGGTTTAAATTCAGAGCAGAGCTGTGCTATCTCATTGGGGTTGTTTGCACACATCTCCTGGTGCACCACTTCAAAGCTGCAAATGAAAGAAGTTTTTGTCAGCATTGGGGTACCTCGAGCTCAGCAATGAATTTTGATGTCTGTTCAAACACTGCTCCTTGTTTGGTTTCCTGTCCAATACACAAAAACAATTCCTTAAAACTTCCTTCCTGTAACTTCAGCTGATAAGAGGCAGGTAACAAGAACACCTGGAAAACTAAGGAGAAACGTTGTCATGAGTACAGCCAAAGAATTTTAATCCAAGGGTTCAAATAAATACCTGCAGGCACTTTGCTGTTGTCTGTCACTGCTCCCTGAGCTCAGTGCCAGCCTGTCTTTCATCCTCCTGCTCTGAAAAGGGCTGCATTTCCTCCTGGGAGGTGTGGTCACACTTTCCAAACGTGCAAACTCTTCTGTGAAGTTCAAGTGAGCTTGGACAACTTTTGGGGCTTACGTAAGGGAAAAGCTTTGGCGTCTTTCTCTTGTTTCCAGCTCCTGCAGGATGTGAATCATGCCAACAGCAGGATTCCAGCAGCACCCGTGCTGTTGTCTTGTTGGTGGGATGAAGCACTGCTTTGGAAAGGAATCTCAAACCCTTCAGATAATCCCCAAAGCCTTCTGATACAGGCTTGGCACAGAAATGAGCCCTGGGCCTTGCAGTGTCCTGGTTTTTTATGGGGTCACAACAGAGCCACTGTGAGTCCCCACAGTGACCTCGGGGACACAGGGAGGCCACAGCAGGTGGGGGGATTTTGTTAAAAGAGACATGCAAGGGGATGTTTGTGTGCCAGGTGGCTTTTTCCACTGGAGAGGGTGCCAAAAGCCTTAAGGTAATTCTTACAAGGCAACCTTGTCTTGAGATAACTGTCGCAATAGGACAGGAAATAAATTACATGGACTTTGTGAGGTTTAGAAGGCTAAATTCCCCTTTACTCCTCAAATCTGACTCTTTGTACAGTATTTCAGACAAGCTCAAATGATTGGTGGGGAAAGTTAACACCTCTTCAATCACACTGGTCAAAACTTCTTCTATCAAGAAGTTCCCTCCTCTAGGAAGGAGTGAAAACAAAGATAAACCACCACAAACAATTCTCTGATTTACAGCAAAATCCATGAGGAAGAATTCAGAAAGCTATAAACATCAGAAGGCTGAAAGTCAGGGTGACAGATAACCTGGGAGGGATCTCCTCCAGGCCCTCCTCCTTGGTGGCTCCTGGCGAGTTCCCCAATTTCACCTCTCAGTGTAGAGGTGATGCCCGCTCTCCTGGGGCATTTTCTGCCACGCCAAAGAAACCCCAGTGGAAGCAAAGCACAGAGTGTCAGCCTCAGCAGGTTTAGCTGAAATCTTCCTTAGTTCTCATGCCTGGCCTGAAGCCCCGGTGGAGAAAACTCCAAAGATTCTTAAAACACTTGGTGGGAAGGAGCTTTTTTTAAGCTGCTTATAAATGTGGGGTCACTCCTGGCAAAATTGCTTTATTTCTCCACTCTATTCCAGTTGGTACTGGCACTCCAAACCAAGAAATTGATGGATTACAGTCAGGAAATCCTAATTTTTTTTATCCTGAGCATCATAACTTGCCTGTGGCTCAAACATTTCACTTACTCAACCTCTCAAAAAACTGGCCCCAGCTCACCAGAGCCACGTTCATGGCACAGACACTTGGGCCGTTCTGGGTCACGTCTTCAGTTTCACCTGCATTCAGGTGAGGGCTGGGCCTTGGAAGGTGGAAGCAAACAGCTGCTGGTGTGACTGAACACCTGGCTCGGGTCCCTCACGTTGGGGGAATGTCCCCAATCTCTGTGGCATCCCCATCACATCACCAACGAGACCAAAGGCACCACTGTCCCCTCCTGAAGGTGGCTGTGGCTCCGGGACAGTGACTCATGTCTGCAAATCCCATATAATCCCATAGAAACAGCCCTCAGGTCACCGTGTCCCCCCACCAGGCATGTCTGCTGTCCCTCACAGTGATGTCACCGCGGGCTGAGGGTGACATCCAGACCCAGCTCTGCATTCCCCAAAGGACAGGGCTGCTCTTGTGCCCTGCCACGCCTCTGTCCCTTCAAATGAATGAGTCATGGGCAGGAAAATCTGTCTGCATCCCTGTGTGCTCAGCAAGCACACCCTGACCCAGGATTGCCGTGGTTCTGCAGCCCGGCTGATGGAAAATATCTTGGGAGATAAAGGACCTGCCAGTCTCTGGGAAGTGACAGATCCTGGGTGGTTCCCTGGGTTAGAGAAGGGAAGATGAGAGAGCAAAAATACATCTGTATTAAACTAGGCAGGGAAATAGAGAATTTTAATGATTTTCTTGTCTTCGTTGTTGCTTTGCAGCNATGTTGGTGTGTCACATTTGTGGGAAAGGGAAAAAGTGACCTTTGGGCAGCTCAAAAATCCACAATAACTGACCTGGAGTTAAGGAAGGGGGGAGCTATTGCTGATGAGAAGGGGGAAATGACTCCCTCAGCATGGAAATGACCCCCTAAAATGGAAAGGAAAAGCTGAATCCTGGACTCCCTGGCATCAGCTCAGGTGACAACCAACTAGGAAAGAGAAAGAAAAAACTTTGGGAAATAACAGACCACTGCATTTAACTTTGGGGCTTGCTAATTGGTGAGAGATATAAGATCAAGTCTATCATTAATATCTGGAGAAAATAACTTGATGGACAACACTGTGGGTGGCAATCCTGTCAAAGTTTTGATCAACGTCGATCAGAACCAGTTTCTTGAGCAGAGGCAGCCAATGGTGCTGCCTGTGTGGGTTTAGGAGGAGGAACACACAAGCCATCAGTTGAAGTGGTGCAAGAAAAATGAAAAAAAACATCTTTTCTGGCTGCCAAGGGCCAGCCATCCCAGCACTGAGAGCCCTCTCCTCACGGCTCCGAGGAGTGGCTTGTGTTGTTGGAGCCCAGGGCAGGGCAGAGACCCCCATGAACACCCCCAGGTACATCTTGGGGGGTTTGGGACCCTTGTTGGGACCCCAGGAGAACACTACCTTTGGCTTTTACCCATGGAAAGGACTTCTAACACTCAGACAAGAGTTGCAAGTAATGTAGGTTTGATTAAATGGTGTTTTAGTTATCACAGGGCGCAAAAATGTAGTTTGGGTTTTTTAGGATGGAGGCTGGAAAAGGACAAAATGGAGGATTTTGGGCTTTGTCCCAGGCTTCTTCTTCTTCTTCTTCCCCTTCCAGCCACTGTTTTCTGCTGTGTGTGGTGGCACGATCATTGGTAGATAGAATGTGAGGTAGAAATGTCCATTAGAGAAATAAGTAACGATAACAGGCACAAAATTATAAATATCTTACGTTTTAAGTTACAATTGGGTCAAATGGATTTATAAGGCCTGGAAAGCCCCTCCCTGGGGGCCATTCCAGCCGTGTTCTCAAAGAGAACAGACCTGGTCACTGAAGAGCACGCAATTGTAAGATAAGAAATAATAAACACCTGAACAAGAAGCTGGATGGCTCTTCCCTCTCCTTTCTAACTCTCGTACCATCTCATCTTGGAAGCAGAAAAGCTTTTGGGATCGTGCCCCTCCCTGCTGTGCCACAAACTGAGGTGGGATAAAGGTTCCCACTGTGGAAACAGGAGCTGCAGCCCCAAGGTGTCAGAAAAACCCTTTTCTGACCCAGAGATGGGGCTCCTGAGAGGCGTTTTAAAGACCTTTGTTCAGACTGTTATATTTTCAGTCTCATGAGAGGGGTGAGATGGTGCAGATATTACAATTCCCACCATCACAATCAGAAGGCAAACTATTTCCTAATTACAACCCATTATAAGCGTTTTTGGCCTATCAGCTTTTGCCACACAATGCTGCCAATGCTTCTAAACCAATCATCTAAAAATACCCCACATGAGTCCTACTACAATGCATCTTCAGAGTTCTAATTCTCCAAAATATCTGGTCTGTTTGCCAGGCCATCATCTGAATCTTGTTCCCAGTTCCATTTCTCTCCCAGCAATGTCTGTCCTGTCCCATGGGCTGTCTAAGTCAGCACACCTCATCTCAGAGTTTGCACACAGATGTACCAGACTGTGAGAGCTTCCAGCCAGGCTTTGAGAACCCTCTACAAACCCATTTCCCACATCCAGGTAATTCCAAGGAAAGGAGGAACCCAGCCCAACCTCACCCCTTTTTATGTCCAAAGTGAGAGCAGCCCTTGCCAGCTCCTTCAGAGGCTGAGGTGGATGAGCTCAAGGTTGGGTCCACTGGGGAATGTTGCTCCACGCTGTGAATTTACATTTCCCTCCATTTGCCATGCCAGCTTCCTTTCATTCCAGTTTAGCATTCCAGATTTATGCAACCAGATTTCTTTGATCTTAGTCAGATCACAAAAGCTTTCAAGATGTCTTTGCCTTTGGAGGCTGTTGGAAAAACCCAGCTCTACAGAGATGGGGCAGCTGAGAGGTGTTTTTAAAGATTTTATTCCATTATCAATCTCATGGAAGGGTGAGACACAAGAGATGTAAAACTCAACACCATTCTATCAGAAGCCAAACTATTTCTTTGTTACAATACCTTATAAATGTTTTTTAGTCTATCAGCTTTTGCCACACAATGCTGCTCATGCTTCTAACACCCATCACCCATTATTTTACCCCACATGGTCTCTCTACAATGCATTTTTCACAGTTCTAATTCTCCAAAATATCTGGTCTGTTTGCCAGGCCATCATTTGAATCTTGTTCCCAGTTCCATTTCTCTCTCAGCAATGTCTGTCCTGTCCCATGGGCTGTCTAAGTCAGCACACCTCATCTCAGAGTTTGCACACAGATGCACCAGACTGTGAGAGCTTTCAGCCAGGCTTTGGGAACCCTCCACAAACCCATTTCCCACAGGAGCCTTTGAGTGGGAGTGCCAGCAGACGAGTTTGGGGGGATGGATGTGCACCCCTGAGCAGCTGTGGCCGCAGGGTCCCTCCCTGCAGGGGCTGCTGGGCCACTCCTGCTCCTCTGGCCGAGGTCTCTGTCCCTGGGCCCTGTCCCCCCCCCAGAAACTGCTCAGACAAAGCTGCAGCACCTGAGGATTGCTCACCACGGGAAGAGCGATTTTGTTTTTCCAAGGAGGAGCCGTGTGTGTTTAATGAAAACCCCTGAGGAGATCTGGGGTCATTCCACAGAACGAGCAGGAGTAAAAGGATTAATTCACCGAGGAGGAAGTCAGAACCTTTCACAGCCAGAGAGGGACCCTGCATCACCCCTGGAATGCTAATTAAACTGGCACAGCGAGCTTGTCAAAACACTGGGGGTAGACAGATTTCCAAAGCCAAGGGTTGGCCAAGGTCAAACATCTCGAGCCAGGGACTTTGCCCAGAAGCTCCAGAGAAAATGCAGTCCTACAAATGCAGTTGGAGGAATGTGTTTGCACAGGAGTTACAGAGCAGTGGGGATTGTCCCTGCACTGATGGTGCCTTGGGTGCCCTGTGGCTGCACTGGAATTAACTCTGACTGTCCTGATGGATGTGGGTGAGAATCCAGCACCAGGTCCTTGCACTGGTCTGAGATCTGGTCTGGTGGCGGGAAGAAAAAGGAAAATATGCAAAATAGGACCAATTAATTCTTCTATTCTGAGTCACACTCCACTAACACCTGTCCAGTGGGGTCGGCCAGCAGCGGGCTGGGATCACAGACCCACAGGCCAAGGCTAAGGTGGTGTAGGGAGGAATCGGAGACCTCACATCTCTGTTCTTCAAGGAGTGTCCAGCTCCAGAGCAGCTGTAGTGCTCAGCCTGGGTCTCACCTGTGCTGCTTGACACAGCCCAGGGGTCTGGCAGAGCTCTGGCCAGTGCTTCACCCTCGCACATTTATAACCCAGGTACCCTTTGAGCCATCTAAAAGGGTTTTTCTTGAACCCTCTCAGTCCAAGATCAGTTCCTGCCGGGTCCTTGCTAGGAATTTAAAGCCACGGGTCATGGTAGCTGCAGGGCAAATGTGAACATCCAAAAAATCCACAGCAACATCAAGGAAATTCTGAATATTTCACGACTTTCTATGAGCTGAACAAGTGAAAATGGCAAACTGGACCTCACACCTACAGACCAGTGTAGTTAGGGAAGGCCTGACCTGCTGTGACACAGAATTCCTGTTTTCTAAATATTTATTAGTGTGGGCTGAAGGAGAAATGGGAGCTGAAGAGGTGTGACCCTGTCCTCACTGCAGGATCTGTCCCAGACATTGCATGACTGGATTTCATAACAGACTCAATAACAGGGCTGGGGAAGAACAATCACAATTCATGTGGGGAAGCTGCAAAAATGTAAAAAAAAAAAAAAAAATAAAATATCCGTGTTGATGGTAACAGCAATGCCAATGTACACCAGAAGACACGAAGCTGAGGTGAGTCCCAGGTGTGCCCGTGGTGCTCAAGCCCCTTTGGCTCCCTGCTGGTGAGGATTTGATGATTTCTGCTGTTTTGGGGTCCTTTTGCAGCCTGGCACTGAAGCAGATGCTTCAACACAATCCATGTGTTCTTGAGTAAACCCTGCCATTAACAGAGAGCTCTGTTTTGCCAGACACCTCCCTAGATCATGACCAATTAATTTGGTGAGAAGCCCGTTCATTTCCAAAATCAGTGGCTAAGGCCCCTCAACAGAGAAATAAGAATGTGGGCAACGAACTAAACAAAATGCAGAATATTCTGCAAACCACAAACCAAGTGATTCTGGAGCCTGTTTTGCTGCAACAAAGCACTTTATGGGCCAGGATGTTTTAGCAATGATGACACTCTATGAAGCTCATAATTTATTTCCAGTTCAGACCATCCTGGCCAACAGAGAGCCAGAACATTCCACTGCTCAGTGGGATTAGAATCCCAGGAAAAGGAGGTGCTGAATATTCATTCAGCTCTGTCTCCCACTCCTGACTGTGATCTCTGCTCAGATTCTTGAAGTCTACTTTTAATTAATAGGAATTATTGCTTAATATTCAGCGTGATATTTTGTTGTGCTTCCCTTCTTTCCTTTTTGGAAGCAGTTGGATATTCACTGCCCTCCCTGAATTTACATTAATCCAGGAGAAGTTTTCCTCATGGAATGAGGCTGGATGTGGGCTGGGAGTGGCAGTGAGTGGAGCTGGCACAGGAATTTGAGTGTCCTTTATTTTCTTGGAGCTCTCAGACCCTCCTGAATCTCTCTCCCATGGCAAACAGATTGTGACAATCCCTACCAGAAGGTGAAGGAAGGAGGATGGAAGAGTTTCCACAGTGACCAGTCCATCATCAGAGTCCGTGGTGGAAGTGAAATCCCTGATCACTGTGGATCTCCTGGGGTTATTCATGGTCAGGTAGCTCCAGTGTCGGGTGACGGGGGGGAAACTGATGTGCAGAATCAAAGATCCTCACCCCTGAGTTCACTTCCACCTCCTCAGGAAGGAAAGATCCCCAGTAAAACAAGAACCTCTCAGAAGTTTCCTATTTTGGTGTGCAGAAGAAGAGGGATGAGGTGTTGGGATATGGTCTAAGCCAAGTCCCCCTCTGAGAGGAGGAAAAATCTGAGTCAGGACTGCCTGGAAAGGGTCAGGGTGGCAAACAGGAACACCTTTTTCTTCAGGAAAAGTATTCACCTAGGACCTCCATTATCTGAAATCACTGGAGCTGATTCCAGCAGGAGTTGGCTTCCTGTCCAAACCGGGGCCAGGAACAGCTGAGGAACCCCGTGGTGGATAATTATCAAATGAAGTGCCGCAGGAAAATGTTCTCTTGGAGCTGCTTCAATTGTTGGGAGTTGGCTGGAGCTCCGCGAGATAACGGAGCACGACCCAGAAACGCCTCCCATCTGTGTCAGGTGGAGCTTACATAAGCTCCCCAAGGTAGTTTATGAATCAAAGAAACAAATCGTGGACACACGAGGTGCACGGCAAGCACGGGCGTCCCGCGGAATGTCAACGGCTGGACACTGGAGGTCACTCAGGTTCCCCCAGTTGCCAGTTTGATCCCAGTGGGCACCTGTGGGAGCTGGGAGCTGAATGGCTTCTCCTTTCTCAGCCCCCAGCCTTTCTGCTCCCCGTGAGGTGGTTTGCACGGGAATTGTTCACGGACTCGTTTCCTGGGAAGCTTTCCTCCCGTCTCTGCTGATGAACGCGCACCATCTGCCAGCGTGGGGATGAGTCAGTGAGGGAGAACGGGCTGAGACGGGGCCAGCACAGCTCCACCCGGGAACGTGCTACCCCAGCAGTGGGAACGGGCTCTGGCTGCCTGAAAACGTTGGCATTTCCAGCAGGAAGTGATAACAGGCTGCATTGACAGCCCGGCTCGCGGAACACGATTTGCTATTCCTCCCGGTTCCGTCAGCCTGGCTGAGTGCTCAATAAAGCCGCGTGTTTAGCTCGGGGCCTGTCAATATTTGGGCCACTCGAGCACGGCTCGGGGTCGATAACCACGGGCTCCTGGGCAGCACAGAGCTCCGGAGCCGAGGGAGCGGGATGGGTTTGTGCAGCACCAACCCAGCGGGAGGCTGGGCAGGGAAATGCGGTGACAGAGAGCTCTGCTTGGCAAACCCTCCTCCTCCTCCTCCTCCTCCTCCTCACGGCATTGCAATGCATTTGAACAGCTTGGGCCAGAATGTGCCCCACTCAAACCACCTGCAGTCATGGCCACCAGAACCCTCAGGAATTCGTCAAGGCTACCAAGACGTAAACCATTCTAAAATAAGAGAAAGAGGAGCCTGAGAAACAGCACAGCAAGAATGCAAGGATGAGATAAAAAGGGAAGGTCCAAGCTCTCACCAATCACGTTTCCTGGGAGGTGAGTGCTGAACACGAAGACAAGACAGCAGAAACGATGAAGAAGTGCGTGACCGCGTGAACAAACAATTGCAGAACGTATAAATGTAGTGCAAGGCAAACAATAAATCAGCCTCTACTGAAATCTTATTGATTCTGTTGTCCAAAAGTCCTGATTCCTGCAGCAGGGTTGGAAAAGACCTCCGAGAGCATCGAATCCAATCCTGGATCAGTAACCCCGTGCTCACTGGACGTATCACACACGATATTGGGATTTTCTTGTTGAATAAACAGGGTTTTTCCACTTTTCTCGAAGGAAATTTTTCCCTGACCAGCTCAGGGAGGGGCTGCTTGAATTTGCTTTCTAGAGGGACCCCATTTGGAGGTTTCCTCCCAAATTTGCCCTAAACCATATTTATTATATTACTAGATACCTATATAAAATATTATATTGTATTATTTATGTTATGGTTGTGGACCCTCTCACTCCCCCATTCCTGAGGAGTTCTTTTCTTATCCCCCCCTCATTCTCTGCCTGTCCTGACCCCAGAGGATGCAGAAAAAAGCTTGAACTAAACTTAAAAACAAAACATTTCCTTCACCCTCCAGCGTGTTTGTCTGGGCATTTCTTTTTCAGCTCTTGGACTGTGGGGGAAGGAAAAAAAAATCAAAAAAAGTAAAGTTTCATTTTTTCCTTTTGGATTGACCCAAAAATCCCGTTTTCTGGTTCAGTCAGCAGAGCTGAGCATCAATAATTCAGCGTGTTGCACAGCAGGGTGAGGGAAGCTGTGCTGGGGCGGGAGACCAGCGAGGTCATGGGGTGGGGAGGTGACACTGGAAATGGAAAGGATCCAGCTCTGGAGGGGACCCCACAGAGCTGCAGCAATGGGATTATTTCTGGGGTTTATTTCTGGGGTTGTTTTGCACTGCTCCTCTCCCAGTCTGGAATGCACCTGGATTGATGAGGGAGGTGTTGGGACACGCTCTAAGCCATTATCCAAGCAATTATCTGCTCTGATTGGCCAAGATAACCAAGGCAGAGTCGTGTTTTCAAGGGATAGCAGGTTGGAAGACATTGAATTTTCCTTGCAGAAGCTGAGTTTTCCTCCAGGAAAAGCAGAGAGGAAAAAATAAAAAATAAAAATTAAAAAAAAAAAAAGAGGAAAATAGGAGTCCAAAGAATTTTCAGTAATACTTTTTTTAATTTCTCATTTTTTTCTGCTGGTTGAAAATTCAATTTCCCCTCCACATAAGGCTGCTTGGATAAATGTCTGAGGATCTGCCTGTGTGACACCTTTACCTGTCACCATCCATCATTTGCATTCCAGCCTGGCAATCTGGAAATTTCATCAGAGGCTCTGAGCACAGCATTCTATCCTCCTCACTCCAGCCAAGGGTGGCTTGGGGGATCCACACTCAAAGCAAGAATGAGTCATGAGTTTTATCAGATGGTTTGGAGTATTGTAGGGGAACAGAAATGCAATTATTGGTAAAAAAGAAGCTATCCTAGACTGAAAAGAAAAAGGAAAAAAAATGTTCCAGTCATTTGAAAATAAGCATTCTGAACAGTTGAAAAAAAATTAATCTCTAAATTGTCAGAAAGTCCCATTTTGGCATCTCCAGATGGGTAAGTTGGTGGGGGGGTTTTGTGTGGTTGTTTTTTGGGTTTTTGGTTTGGTTTGATTTGGGTTGGGTTTTTTTGTTTTTTTTCCCTCATTCAGTGTTTTGAGAAGTCAAGGGGATTTTAGATCTTTTAGTTAAAATTATGTGTTCTGAGTTAAAAAACCAAACAAACATCAAATCCCAGGATGGTTTCAGTTGGAAGGGACCTCAAAACTCATTTTTTTGCACTCCCATGGGCAGGGACACCTTTCACTATCCCAACCCCTCAGCCAGGTGTGGACCTGCAGGAATTGTGCAGCCCAGGAGAAGAACACAACCGTGGTTTTCAGCCCTCTGAGGGGAAAATGTCTCTTGTCCAGGGCAGTTTTCCTCTGCTATCACCACTAATCCTGTTAATAGAAATGGCATCAATAAACCCAGCTCCTTTTGATGTCCTCCTCCCTAATCTTCATGGTGGATTACTGCAGCAGGTCACCTTGGATCCTCCCTTCTCCCCGTTGGAGCATCCTCCTTTGAAATCCGTAATTATCTCTCCGAGATAATTGCCAAAATCATTTGCAGTCCTGGAGAGATCTTCAAAACCTCCTTGTTTATGAAAGCAAATAATTCAGGTTAATCAAATATTGTGAGATTTCCACTCTGCCTGCCTGGCTCTTTGTGCATTTAAATCTGCACTGGGGCTGTTACAGACCCTGCCTGGGAATCCACCCTCCCTGCAGGACAGGCACAGGCAGGAGGGCAGCTCTGCAAGGCTCTTTTCCAGGGAAAAGCCCTTATGGATGGATCTCTGGAATGCAGGGGGGCTGCTGGTGGTGCTGTCTTGGTTTTTACCTTTTTTTTTCCTTTTATACATTTATAAATTTGTAGCTTTGCAACTTCTTGTTGTAGCTTAGCTTCAATTTATTTATTTTTTTTCCCCCAGGCAGAAACATCAAAATACCAGGATTTCTCACCTAAACTTCACTCCCAGCTTCAGTTTCCTGTCTCCCCTTCTCTGAAAGCAGCCAAAAGGAGCTCTGAGAGGGGGTTTGTGTCTGCACCACTCAGCCCCAGGAAGAGCAGCAATTCCAGCCTGGCTGGCCCCTGGACAGGGATTTATACAAATCCTCAGCAGCACTGGAAGCTCTTCTCTAATTAAGATGCCATAATATAAACTCTGTTTTTATAAGGCCTATAAAACTCATCCTGGGAGTGGACTTGGCATCCCCACGGGACCAATCTGCCGCTGTTTGTTTATTTTTTTTATTGATTTATCAAAAAAAGTAATGGACATCGTGTTCTTCCCCTGCCCTGCTGCTGCTTTGTAATTGAAGGAGGCCCTTCTCCTCCCAGCCCCTATTTGCAAGCAATTAGATGTTGCTTTTGAAAAAAAAACAAAAAAACAAACAGGTCTGGTGAAATTGATTTTTCGCCTCTCTGGTGAGCAATGAAATATAAGTTTCAATAAAAGGCCAGTTCTGAGACTTCCCAGCTCCAATGTTTCCTCTGCCTTTAAGTAACAGCACTTTGGGGTTGTCAGGCACGGGCAGTGGGATGCTGCCCGTTGCCAGCAGCTCAGGAGTTCAGCAAATAACAGGGGTGGTGTGGAGCCCATTGATTCCTCCCTGTGAAGTGCAGCATTATTTCCTGCTGCTTTCCAATACTCCACTCTCCAGGCTCCCCGAGCCACTCAGCTTTATTAACAAATAAAAGTTTTCAGTCCCCATGGCTGGAGAGAGAAGGCAATGCACACAAATTCGGCAGATTTACACAGCAAACCCCCAAATATTTTAAGATTTCATGGGTTTTGGAGAGCAGCTTTTTGATGTTCTAATGCTGGGTTAAGCCATAACAGAAAGATGCAATAATCTCATGTTGTTCCTTCCTTTCTCCTGGCTTTCTCCTCGTTCCACCCCCACACACTGGGCTGCTAAATCCACAGTACAAAGTCCAGACTGGAGTTTGCCATTGAATTTCCAAGGGATGGAGGGACAGGAGTGATTTGACTTCTCCTGTGCCAGTTATTGGGAACTGAGCCTGTGCCCACCCAGGGTTGTCACAGATACTTTGGGTTGGGAGGGACCTAAATCCAATCCCACCCCACCCCTGCCATGGCAGGGACACCTCCCACTGTCCCAGGCTGCTCCAGCCCCAATGTCCAACCTGGCCTTGGGCACTGCCAGGGATCCAGGGGCAGCCACAGCTGCTCTGGGCACCTGTGCCAGGGCCTGCCCAGCCTCCCAGGGAACAATTCCTGCCCAAGATCCAATGTCCAGCCCACCCAATTCTCCTTGCTGTCAGGAGAGGTCATTCCACTGCGGCCACCTGGTCCTGGAATGGCCTGCCCAGGGAGGTGGTGGAGTCACCATCCCTGGATGTGTTTAAAAACAGACTGGATGTGGCACTGGGTGCCAGGGTTTAGTTGAGGTGTCAGGGCTGGGTTGGACTCCATGATCTCGGAGGTCTCTGCCAACCTGGGGATTCTGTGAATTCTGTGATTCTCTGTGATTCTCTGTGATTCTGCACCACTCCCCAGCTGCCTCTCTCTGTAGCTGGCCTAGGAATGGCATTTTTGTGCCATTTCTGTGTCATTTTTGTGTCATTTTTGTGCCATTTTTGTGCCATTTTTGTGTCATTCTTGTGCCTTTTTTGTGCCGTTTTTGTGCCATTTTAGTGTCATTTTTGTGCCATTCTTACGTCATTTTTGTGTCACGCTTGCGTCATTTTTGTGCCATTTTTGTGCCTTTTTTGTGCCGTTTTTGTGCCATTCTAGTTTCATTTTTGTGCCATTCTTATGTCATTTTTGTGTCATTCTTGTGTCATTTTTGTGCCATTTTTGTGCCATTTTTGTGTCATTTTTGTGCCATTTTTGTGCCATTTCTGTGTCATTTTTGTGCCATTTTTGTGCCTTTTTTGTGCAGTTTTTGTGCCATTTTTGTGCCGTTTTTGTGTAATTTTTTTGTGCCATTTTTGTGCCATTTCTGTGTCATTTTTGTGCCATTTTTGTGTCTTTTTTTGCCATTTTTGTGCCATTTTTGTGCTGGTTTTGTGCCATTTTAGTTTCATTTTTGTGCCATTCTTGTGTCATTTTTGTGTCATTTTTGTGCCATTTTTGTGCCATTTTTGTGTCATTTTTGTGCCATTTTTGTGCCATTGTTATCCCTTTTTTTTGCCATTTTTGTCGAACGGGTATTTTGGAATCTCAACCAACGCCCGCCTCCAGAGGCCAAGAGGCAAATGCCCACCTCCCCCCTCAGAGGGAAGCCTCTTCCAGCTTTCAGCTCATTTTCTGCACTTTCAATGAAACCTCCACAATTTTACCTGACGCTGGAGCCTCTCTTCCTCCAGACCGAGTCTCAGGTTTATTCCCAAGGCCAATTAACAGTTTTTCTCTTCCCCTCACTAGGATGCCCTTTACCTTGTAGTTTCCCTGGCCTGTCCCAGTGCTCCCAGCACCACAGCTGCTCCCTGCTGCCAGGGGAGAGCAAATTAGAGCTTGTCCTGTCTCATATGTCAGTGATGAGTGTCAGGGGAGCCCTCGCTCCCAGCACACACAGAGCCATATGTTTGCCTCCCAAAACGCTGCTGAGTGAAGCAAAGCAAAGCAAGATTGTGTTGAATTCCTGCAGTTCTGGGCCTCGGCAGCCCTGGATAATCCTTTGTGCTGCGTGCTCGGAGTCACCCCTGTCCTAAAGAGCTCACAGGTCAAGGAGGGCAGAGCCAGAGCGAGGGGAAAGTGCAAATCAGCACCAAACACAGCTGGGGCTGGACTCAGGGCTTGGCTGAGCAAGGGCAAGGGGCTCTCCAGAGGATCAGGGAATGGAACCACAGGGTCCTCGAGGCTGGAAAAGGCTCCAGGATCATCCAGTCCAACCTGGGACTGATCCCCAGCCCAGAGCTCTGAGTGCCACCTCCAGGAATTCCTGGGACACCTCCAGGATGGGCACTCCAAACCTCCCTGGGCACTTCCAAGGCCTGAGCAGCCTTTCCATGGGGAAATTCCTGCTGATGTCCATCCTGAGCCTGCCCTGGCCCAGCCTGAGGCCGTTCCCTCTCCTCCTGTCCCTGTTCCCTGGGAGCAGAGCCCGACCCCCCGGCTGTCCCCTCCTGGCAGGGAGTTGTGCAGAGCCAGAAGTTCCCCCTGAGCCTCCTTTTCTGCAGAAAATAAGAATATATTTGAGAACAAACGTGAGCCCCACTGGTGCCCAGCCAGCCCAGCTCCCCCTGCCCTGCATTTTCCCACTCCTGCCTCCAATTCCCCATTGCAGCCCTGC
>WAAE01024205.1:50942-77230 GCA_013400495.1 Nicator chloris
CCCTGGCCCAGCCTGAGGCCATTCCCTCTCCTCCTGTCCCTGTTCCCTGGGATAAGATCCCAAATTCCCCCTGGCTGTCCCCTCCTGTCAGGGACTTGTGCAGAGCCAGAAGTTCCCCCTGAGCCTCCTTTTCTGCAGAAAATAAGAATATATTTGAGAACAAACGTGAGCCCCACTGGTGCCCAGCCAGCCCAGCTCCCCCTGCCCTGCATTTTCCCACTCCTGCCTCCAATTCCCCATTGCAGCCCTGCTCGGTTTGGTGTGCACCACACCCTGCACCTTCCTCAGCCTTATTTCTTTTATCATCCCCTGGTTCCCCATCACCAACCCACACATGGAACCTGACACCACTCCCTGCTCTTCCTGCCTTTACGCCAGACTGGCTGTCAGAGGCGTGCAGGAAGATTTTCTGCAAGGAAAACCTTTTGGATTTACGGGTTCTCCGTGTGGTTACAGTCGTGTGACAAACGGCACATCTCCGTGTGGAAGCCTCTTAAAACCTTTTCATGCTGCTTTAAGGAGTGCAATGGATTCCCCAGAGCAGCTGTGGCTGCCCCTGGATCCCTGAAAGTGTCCAAGGCAGGTTGGAAATGGGGCTGGGAGCAGCCTGGGACAGTGGGAGGTGTCCCTGCCATGGCAGGGGTGGCACTGGATGGGCTTTGCAGTCCCTCCCAACCCAAACCATTCCATGATTCTGTGACTAACAGCAGAAATGGCAGTCTCAGTTCAGAATCCCGAAAACTCCCTGAAATTCCTGCAAACCTGTCTTCAGGATCGTGAACCCGAATTTCAGGCACGGAATCCTGGCTTCCAGGAGACAATGGGCAAAGAACTCCGCCGAGAGCCCGCAGTGCTCCCACACTGCCCCTTTCCCAGGGTCACACCCTCTGCCAGGAGCCCTCCGCCTCCCACCGGGTGTCTTCCCAAAGCTTTGACTTTATCTGCGTTAAAAGGAAGCTTTGGGATGCCTGCTGCTGCCCTGGGGCGCTCAGTTTAGGGAGGACACTGAGTGCTGTGTCCCTTTGTGTCCCTCAGTTTAGGGAGGACACTGAGTGCTGTGTCCAGCTCTGTCCCTCAGTTTTGGAAGGACACTGAGTGCTGTGTCCAGCTCTGTCCCTCAGTTTAGGGAGGACGTTGAGACACTTGAGCACATCCAGAGGGGCCAACGAGGCTGGGGAGGGGCTGGGAACACAAACCCTGTGAGGAACAACTGAGGGAGCTGGGGGTGTTCAGCCTGGAGAAAAGGAGACTCAGGGGTGACCTTGTCACTCTCTACAACTCCCTGAAGGGTGGCTGTGCTCAGGTGGGGTTGGGCTCTTTCTCCAAGAACTGACAGAACGAGAGGACACAGCCTCAAGCTGTGCCAAGGGAANACACAGCCTCAAGCTGCACCAAGGGAAATACAGGTTGGATATCAGGAAAAAGTTTTTCACAGTAAGAGTGATAAAGTGCTGGAATGGCCTGCCCGGGGAGGTGGGGGAGTCACCATCCCTGATGTGTTTAAAAAAAGACTGGATGTGGTACTGGTTTCATTGAGGTGTCAGGGCTGGGTTGGACTCCATGATCTTGGAGGTCTCTTCCCACCTAAAAATTCTGATTCTGTGATTCTGTGGGGCCGGGATCACCTGGCTGACACGCACATCCTCATCATCCTCATCCCCCCGAATGGCCAGGGTGGCTTCCCGGCCCCAGCGGCTCCGGACCGGCCTCTGACGGAACAAATGAAGCAAACATCCCTCCAAAACACGCTCCAAAAAACAAGAGATTGCCTCCCTCGTGTCGAATTGTGACGCTGGGGCTGCCGTTTTCTGGCCGGGCTCCTGGCTCTGCACAATCACACTTCATTGTTTTCTAATGAAATGCACGGTCGAGTTAAATGAACATGAATGGAAGCACGACGAGAAGGCAGGAGGGATCTATAATTAATGTGATCATCGGAAAAAAAAAAAGCTGGGTGATATCATTCCATCAATTATCAGCCTCTAATAATTCTGTCACCGAGTAAATGAAAGCGTTTTATCAATTAGTGCCAATCGTTTCCCCGTAAAGAGAACTGAGTGCTGCTGAAAACCAAATCATGACTGCAGCAACGGGAAAAGGAAAGGAAATAAACACGGGATGAGTCTGGAGACAGCGCTGACCCTCCCTGGCTGTGCAGTCACTGAAGCAGCTCCATCAAAGGGGGGCATCAGGAAGAGCATTCCCAGCACCTCTGGGGTGATCCTGCCCCTGTGCCCAGCCCTGGGGGCACCTCTGGAGTGATCCCAAACCTCTGCCCAGCCCTGGGGGCACCTCTGGAGTGATCCTGTCCCTGTGTCCAGCCCTGGGGGCACATCTGGAGTGATCCCAAACCTCTGCCCAGCCCTGGGGGCACCTCTGGGGAGATCCTGCCCCTGTGCCCAGCCCTGGGGGCACCTCTGGAGTGATCCTGCCCCTCTGCCCAGCCCTGGGGGCACCTCTGGGGTGATCCTGCCCCTCTGCCCAGCCCTGGGAGCAGCTCTGGGGTGATCCTACCCCTCTGCCCAGCCCTGGGGGCACCTCTGGGTGCTGTGTCCAGCTCTGATCTCTGTAGTGAGCAGGGACAGGACCCAGGGAATGGCTGGAGCTGTGCCAGGGGACTTTTGGGATGGATTTATGGAAATGTCCTTCCCCCAGAGGGTGCTGGCACTGCCCAGGCTCCCCAGGGAATGGGCACAGCCCCAGAGCTCCAGGAGCCTTTGGATGGCACTGCCAAGGATGCCCAGGGTGGGATTGTTGGGGGTCTCTGCAGGACCAGGGGCTGCACTGGGTGATCCTGGGGGTCCCTCCCAGCTCAGGATGTTCTGTGACTCTGAGATTCTGTGGCTCTGTGTCCCAGAGCAGCTGCTCCTCTCCTGGACAGCCTGAAGCCATGGAGGGGTGTGTGAAGCTGCTGCTGCCCCTGCAGAGGCTCGGAGCCCTCGGCAGAGATGTTTGTGAGCACTCAGCAAGAAGCTGCCTCTTCAGAGGGAGTTTTCTGTGCTCCTCTCAGGATGGGAGGCTGGTATTTGACTACATTATCTCCTAGCTTAAAGTTCAGGCCATCTGGCATCCCAGTGTGCAAACAATCTTGTAAATTAAGGGGGAAAATATGGGCCTGGCTCCCTTATGGCTACGGGCTGTTAAGTAGCTGGGGATGTGCAGGGTGCACTGGCAAAGAAACAAAGCTGGTTCTCAGCATGCCACCCCCAGCAGGTTCGGCAGCATTTCAGGAGCAAGGAAACTGGGAATATGACTGACCTTGTTCCTTCCTGGCAGGTTTTCCTTCACTGAGTCACCCACGGAATGCTGATCCTCCTCCAGCTGGATACAGCCGTGGGGCTCAGCTGTGGTTCTGTAGACCTGGCCCTCAGGGCTTTATGCCATCCCTTTGTTAGAATTCCCAGCAGGTTCCCACCTTGCCTTAGCCCAGGAGCTGATTCTGCTCTGTGCTGAACCCACAAAACTCTTCCCACTTGGTTTTCTTTAACTAATCTGGACAACTTTCTTCACAGACGCTTTTAGATTATCACCCTCTCACGCCTTTTCCCGAAAGCCTCCCTGGTATATTTGGTGCATTTTTCACCAGGCTCCTACTTTATTTAAGGCCATTAGCAGTTTCAAAAGTTATATAAAGATGAAAGATCCTCCCATGTTTTAATGAACCTCAAAATGAGCTTCAGAACAATTTGATTAGAAAGCTCTCCAAACGTCAAGCGCTCCCTCGGGACTGAGACGTAACGAAGGTAATAATTAGCAAGAACAAATTTTAAAATTGCCTATTCCATAAATATATGTTTTACTCCTGGTGCTGGGAGCCGGAGCCAAGTAGGTAAAGGTCTGGAGAAGTGGAGCAGGGCTAAGAACATGCAGAGACATGAGAGTACAGATGTCTTGCCTCCCCAGGAGAAGTTAAATGAGGTGGGAAGAGAGGCAAGGAGAGATCTGTGCCAGCCAAGGAAAGCAAGGTGGGACTGGGGGGAGAGGGGCATCCAACCTGAGCAGGTGCTGGGGGTGCAAACAGAGGTGGGGACCTGGCATCCCAAACATGACAAACGCGAGGGCAGGGGCTGCCCGTGGATTTTTTTTTCCTTTGTCCTGTGGTCAGCAACCAGGTGCTTCTGACACAAGAATTTCCCAGCATTTTGAGTCCCCAGCAACGGGAGGCTGCACAGGAATCACCCTCAGACCTGCAGGATGGAGAGAGAAAACTCCTGCAGGGTTGGTTATGTTGGCAATTGAATCCCAAAGATTTAAGGTCGTCAGTCCTGAGCTCGTACAGGAGGATGCAGCTGCTGCTGCTGCTGCTGTGAACAAGCCTTGCTGCACAAGGGGATGGGAGTTTTCCCTGCACTCCTGACAGAGGCGCAGCTGGGGAGGCTGAGCAGGTAGGATAAGCCTAAAGAAAGCCTCTCTGATTACCAAAGGAGTGATTTCTGGGTCGTTTGTTCACGTGGCAAGGCGGATCCCTGCGCGGGTTTCCAGCCTGGCTCAGGACTAGAGCCAGGCTTTACCCACAGCCAGGACCTCGGGGGCCAGCCCAGGCTCACACAAAGATTCTCCAGCCTTCCCACAAACTGCTGGCATTCCTTTTCTCCTCACACTTCACCAGACATGGCTTTTGTTCTCTGCCTGCCAGGTGCCCCCGTGCTCCCCACATGCTGCAGTGTTCTGGAGGAGCACAGCAGAACCCTCTGGGTTTATTTGGGGGCCTGATATTTCTGGGGCTGAGAGATTTCAGCCTGCTGGCAGCTGCTGACTTTCTCCCAAGGGAAGATTCCTCAAGAAAGCTTCTTCTCAAAACAAATCCTGGCAAACAACTCTCCTTTCTCAAAACAATCTTTCTCCAGGTGCTGTTTTGCTTTTCTAGTTCTCAAAACATTTCAGCTGTTTCTTGGTTTAACCAATGGGATCAGAGAGGTGTCGTTCCTGTTCACCAAACATGTTGAGTTTGTATCAGAACACCTTATAAAACGGGAGTAAGAATTAGACAATAAAGGTTTTTTCTATGCTCTTTGCCTTCTGAAATATTTGGAGTCTCTCATCCCTTTTTTGTGTCCTACAACGACATTTATTGGAAACATTCCCCATTCCCCCTTCTGCCATAATTTACACCACCACATCCCACACCCCTTCCTCAGAGCCACGTGGCACTGCCTTTGGTGTTTGGTTGTTTTCCTTGAGCTTGGCCTGGCTCCAAGGGCAGCTCTGTCCCCAGGGGAGCTCAGCTCTGAGATATTCCCAGAGTTTCCCAGCCCTGTGGATCTGATCTGATCACTGTGGACGGGTCCTGAGCTCAGCTTTCAGAGGAAGGTGTTGCCTTTGGAGGCAAACACAGAATTACCACCCCTCATTCCATGTCTTATTTCTGATTTTGGCCATTTCTCTGCCTGTTGTCACTGTTTCCTCGGCACCTCCCACCCTGCAGGGGCTGCTCTGTGTGCTCTGCTACGAAGCACGATGCACAGAAATCTGCCCATGTCGTGCAATTAATATCACATCAATAACTCCCTTCTGCTGCACACAAAGTCGGGAGGAATGGTCCTTACAAAGACGGAAATTTCCCCCTCCCCATGACCAACTGGAGAGGAGGACGAGGAGAAACAGCACCAGGGGGAGGTCTGGGGGAGCCACAGGGGCCAGGCTGAGCCTCAGACACCAACAGAAGAGGAGTTTCCAGGAACTAAAGTGAAGTTTGTGCTGCCCTAGGGCTGGCTGAAAGTTCAGCCTGGCTCTTGCTGCTCTCAGATCCTCCCGGGCTGTGGGCCCTGCCTGATCCCAGCAAAGGAAGGACCACTCACTGCTGCTGCCCGGGAGGAACTTGCCCCTGGTGGCTCTGAATTCTCAGTCCCTGTCCCCACCAAGCTCCTGCACACACAAGGGATTTGTGAAATCTGATTTGGAAAAGGGAACAGCTCAGCGCCAGCGCTGCCTCACAGGGACAGGAGACCAGAACCAGGCATTGTTTCAAAAATAGGATGATCCATTTTTGACATGAAAAAGACTCCCTGCTCCATCTTGGGTTGTGCATAAAATTATCTTGAGATTTTTTTTGGTTTGTTTTTTTTTTTTTTCCTACGTCTCCTCCTCATCAGAAAAAAATCTCACCCCAGGCTATTTTGAAGCTCCGGCGTGTTCCTTTTCATTCACGTTTTTCAGTGTACTACAGGAACATTTGCACTTCTGAAATCTGCTCGCTGCAATGTGTGAACTGCTCTCCGCGGAAAGGGAAGCCTGAATTTCCCTGCATCACTTCCATTTGTCCTGTTTGGAGGTGAAGTAGTAAAGCAGAACGCCTGAGGCACTCCCGAAGGAGGAAATATCTCAGAAAGGAGCAGTGGGTGTGGAAACCACAGATCATTAAGGCTGCAAAACACCTCCCAGAGCATCCAGTCCAGGTTGGCACCAGGACCTCTTCGGGGGGGATTTGCAGACGAGGAGAAAGATGGAAAAGCTCTTGAACCACCCCAAGGAGCAGCCGGGGAGGGCACTGAAGGCTCGAGTGGGAGACAAAACTGAGGAAGGAAATCTGGGAGAGCTTTGGCCAGGGGACAGAAACGAGAGGGAGGAAGGAGCTGTGAGATGCCAAGATCAAAGATCCCAGTGACCAAAGGTTTCTGCCTGCCCTGGAGAGCTTGGCCACCTCCCACCAGCTCTCTGTTTTCTCCACCCAGTGCATTAAAAATGCTTTTTTTTTTTTTTTTTTTAGTGATATAAAACACAGGACTATTTCTGTTCCAGTAACCACGGTGTAGAATGAGTAGTGCTGCAAAGAGATTGCACAGATTTTAATCCATGTAATCATCCTTAACCTTTCCTGCCTGGTAAATTGGTTCATTTCCTTTCATTCATGTATCTCCATTGATTTGATGTAAATATATACTTTTCTTGGCTTCTTTGCGTGCTTTTTTTTTTTTTTTGGTTTGTTTTTGTTTAGAGCCAAAAGCAGCAATTAAAGAATGATAAAGCCATTACTAAGTAAATCAGGTGGTGGTTTTCCTTTAGAAAGGAAGAGTGTTACCACTTTGTGATTCAGGAGAGGAACCTCACAATAACTCTGAGAGTGAATTTAGCTTTTTGTAAGCTGCTCGTATTAAATTCCCTGAATCTCCTGCTAAATCCCAGGCATTCCAGCTCCAGGGAAGGGAGGGGTGTGAACAGAAGGGAAAGCAAGCTCAGGGCTGTGCTGGGAGCAGGGACAGTCCCTGGGAGGGGCAGAGCATTGGGAGGAGTAGGACTTTCAGTGAGAAAGAATTTGGGGACCTTCCTGATTTCCAGCAGCAGCCCCCAGGGGATGGAGTGATTTAAAAGCAGCTTTGGCCCGGGAAGGGAACAGCCAGAGAAGGAAATCGTGGGGAAAGCAGTCCCTGGGTTTGGAAAATGGGAGAGGGTGAGGCTGCTGAGAAAGCCATGGCCAGGGCTCAGCGCTGGAGGGGTCTGGTGCCCACATCCACACGTGGCAATGGGGTCACAGGGGATTTAGGGGCTCTGGGCTGCCTCAGCCCCTGCCCTGGGGCCTCACCACGGCTGGTGGTGCTGTCTGGTACAAGCTGCCAGATCTATTTCCTCATCCTCCCCCCTCCCCAGGGGCCTCCAGGAGCTGCTGCCCGGCCCCAGCCGTGGCCCTGAGCTCCCCCAGGCCCTCCAGGCAGCAGGACACCAGCCTTGGCCATCCCCACGGGGCTGGAGCCTGCAGCCAGGGCTGTTCTTCTCTCACCTCTGCTGGCCAAGGCTCCCCCAGACACCCCTGCCCCTGGTCCTGCTTGTCCTTGCTTGGAAGAGGAACCTTTTCCCGAGACGTGACTGAAGTTCCCTTTCAGCTTTGAGGACCCAGGACTGGATAAGTAAATTCAGACACCTCCCCTGCCTTTCCCTCTGTCCATCATCAGAGTTTTGGGCAGCTGCTGGCCCGTGGGTGAGGCCTGGGATGTCTCCCAGGGCTGTGCTGAGAGAGAGCTCCCTGGCTGTCGGAATTAGCCAGCCAAGACTCCATTATCTTCATGCAGAAAAAGCCAATTCTTCATTCCCACAACTCGTTTTACACAGTTTTTACAGACCCAGAGTGCAATTTTAATTGGTTAATGACTTTCTTGCCAATTATTGGTTAGTCAAAGGTATTCTGCCTGTCCATCAAACCTCTCTGTTCTTGGATTGTTTACACATCTTCACTGAGTCTCATGGGGCAAATCCCTTGTTACTGCAGGTGCATTTGTTTTCCAGCCCAGGAATAGGTTGTTGTGCTAACGAGTTTTCATACCAAGATTGGTTTTGCACCAGAACTTGCAAATTACTTAGAAGAAGTGACAAGCTCACTTTGGCAGTTTAGCAGAGCAGCCCTGATTTTATGAGGCCTCCCTTTTGTAATTCTTCCACCTGGCAGTGTCAGCTGGGGCTCTGTGGCCTTGTGTCACATCCATGGCCCCAGGCTGGGCTGCTGTCCAACCTTCCAGCATCACCCCAAAGCTCAGCTCCTGTGTCTGTCTGCTCCCCACAGCTCCATGGCAGTGGCAGATAACAGATGAGGTTCTGCAGCTCCAGAGCTGTGATTTATGAGGTTCATTGGGATTATGTTCTCCAGAGCTGTGATTTGTGGGGTTGCTTGGATGGTATTTTCCAGCTCCAGAGCTGTGATTTGGGGGGTTGGTTGGGATGATGTTCTCCAACCCCAGAGCTGTGATTTGTGGGGGTGGTGGGGTGGTATTTTCCAGCTCCAGAGCAGTGATTTGTGGGGTTGGTTGGATGGTGTTCTCCAGCTCCAGAGCTGTGATTTATGAGGTTCAGTGGGATTATGTTCTCCAGAGCTGTGAGTTGTGGGGTTGGTGGGATGGTATTTTCCAGCTCCAGAGCTGTGATTTGTGGAGTTCATTGGGATGATGTTCTGTAGCTCCAGAGCTGTGATTTGTGGGGTTGGTTGGGATGATGTTCTCCAGAGCTGTGATTTGTGGGGTTGGTTGGATGATGTTCTCCAACCCCAGAGCTGTGATTTGTGGGATTGGGTGGGACCCTGAGTTGTGAGGAGCTCTCTGCACGGGGAGGCAGCAGCAGGGGCTCTGAAATGCCAGGTGCCAGAGCAGGGAGTGCAGACAGATCATTCCCACTTTGTCACAGGCAGGCGTGAGAGGCCACCCAAGGCAGGGGGGGCTTGGACAGCACACAAGGAAGGATTTTCTCAAGCAATGCCTGGCTAAACTGTGAAACTCACTGCCATGGAAAGGGAAAAAAATAAAAGAAAGGCAAAAGAAGTGCAGGGAATTGGAAAGCAGATCAGACAAGCAATGACACGAGAGTCCAGGTGCAATGTCAGGTGTAGGAACATCTCAATGCCTTGTGAGAGGCGAAGGAGGAGTGAGGAGATGGGAAAGACAATTCTGTGCTTTCATGAGGTTTTTTCCCTGAGTCTCTCCTGTCCCAGAAGAGCTGTGGGGTGGGATGGGTCTGGATGGGTCCATGGGACTTTCCCAACCCAGACAAAGCAGGGCCAGCGGGAAGTGGGGCATCCAGAGAGCTCCCAGAAAGGGAAATGCTGTCTGCAGCACCTCAGGAAAACCAGGTCTCTGGGTGGGTGGTTTGTGCTGACAGCAACAGCTCTACATTTGATGATAATCCCTATAAAGAAATCACAGACCTAAAATTACCTTCTGTTCACATTCTGGCGTGTTTTTGATCCACACTGCAGTTGGGAGAGTCACCTACAGGGAGCTGGTAGAAATAGGAGGGTGATGACTGAGCCTTGACACCCGTTTGTGGGTTGAGTAGAGGCTTTTAGAGCTGAAAGTCGCTGCTGAGAGACAGCAGAGTCCCCTCCCCACAGCCCTCAGCCACCCCTGCTCCCAGCAGGAACGGTCAGTGCCACGGGCAGGGGACAACAAAGTGACATTTAGACAAAGCTGTCTGTCCCAAGCTTTGGGTTGGTCACTAAATCATCTCATCCAGGCATTGCTGGAGCAATAAAATCCTCCTGAGTGCTCTGGCCTCCTAACCAGACTGGAATTTAGAAGGACAAAATCCACTCAATCACAGTGTGGGGAAGCTGAATCCCAGGAATGGGGCTGTGGGAAGGTTGGTGGGGGCAGTGGAGGGTGCTGATCCCTGGGGACACCAAACTTCCTCCAGCTGTGTCCCACATCCCTGCCCTTTGTCAAACAACCCCCAGCCCCACAGGATCTCCAGATCCCCTCCAGCCCCACAAGGTCACTGTGACCCCTCCAGCCCCACAAACTCCCCACAAAATCCCCTCCAGCCCCACAAACTCCTCATATTCCCTTCAGTCCTACAAAGTCTCCGGATCCATTCCAGCCCCACAGGATCCCTGTGTCCCCACCAACTCAAACTCCCCACATCCCACCCATGCCCACAAAATCCCCATGTCCCCTTCAGCCCCACAAACTCCCTGTGTCCCCTCCAGCCTGAGCTCCCCACAAAATCCCCTCCAGCCCCACAAACTCCTCATATCCCCTCCAGCCCTACAAAAGTCCCCAGATCTGCTCCAGCCCCACAGGGTCCCTGTGTCCCCTCCAGCTCAAACTCCCCACGTCCCATCCATCCCCACAGACATCCCATGGTTGAGCTGGGGGGGACTGGGTGGTCTCCAGAGGGGTCTCTGTTCCCTCTGATGCTGAGTCTACAGGATAGAATCCCAGAATAATTCAGGCTGGAAAAGACCTCTAAGATCATCGAGTCCAGCCTGTGACCAGACCCCACCGTGACAACCAAACCAGAGAACATCCAGTGGATAAAGCACATCCATCTCAAGTTCTGCTGATGCCTTAAGTTTGAGCTTTGATGTTTTTCAGGCTCTGTGTGCCCAGGGTGCAGCTCTGAGCTCACACTCAGCTCTGGGCTCACACTCAGCTCTGGGCTCACACTCAGGGTCACTCAGCTCTGAGCTCACACTCAGGGTCACTCAGCTCTGAGCTCACACTCAGGGTCACTCAGCCCTGAGCTCACACCCAGGGTCACTCAGCTCTGAGCTCACACTCAGGGTCACTCAGCTCTGAGCTCACACTCAGGGTCACTCAGCTCTGCACACAGCACGGACACAAAACAAATCCTTCTCCTGCTGCACACCAAGGACAGCTGGGACAAGTGTTCAGCCCAAAAGCACAAACAAGGGTGGGCTGAAGAGAGAAAACAAGAAGGGTGGGACTGCATAACCTGCAGCTGGAATTGGACAATTAAACCCCAATATGCAAATGGACCAAAACTGATAAAAATGTGAGACCTCGTGACCATTTGTGCATTTTGTGTCCATTTTGTGACCATTTTGGGTCCATTTTGTGTCCATTTTGTGTCCATTTTGTGCCCATTTTGCGATCATTTTGTGACCATTTTGGGTCCACCTTGGGTGTAGCCCTGGCCAGGCTCTTGTCCTGCCCAAGGTGTACCTTAAAAGCCTTTCAATAAATATCTACTTTATTCTCCAGCTCTGCCCAGTCTCTGTTCCAGCTCAGCCTTCCCAAGCCATCAGTCTCTGGTGACCCAGATGAGACACAAACCCACAATCCCCAGTTTAGGATTAAAAGAAAAGCCACGTTCTGCTGTCCCATTACAGGAGCAGAGGGAAACTGCCTTGGTTACTGGGGCTGGGCTGGGATCAATCCCTCCCTTCCCTTTCACCTCCCAGCTCCTGCAGATCCAGGTGTGTCACAGCAGTGGTGCCACACAGCTGAGCTGTGGAATTTTCCAAGCAGTCCAAGCCCCACTTGGCAGCCCCTGGGGAGGGAATCCAGACCAACTGGATCACTCTGGGTTACTCTGTGCCCAGGTTCTGCACTGGTTGTATGGGGAAAAAAAAAAAAAGGAAAAAAAAAGGGAAGAAAGGGGGGAAAAGCCCCAGAGGAGGTGGAGGTGGAATTATGGAAAGCTTCCCATGCTCACCAAGCTCAGCCCTTGCAGAGCCTCTAACCTAAATTAATAGATCCTCAGGGGTGTGCAAAACTGGGCTAATATTTTGCAAGAATAGCTCTCCCCTGCCTCTTGCCCTCCAGTGTGATGAAGACAAAATGCCTTCATTATTGCAGCATTTAACAGTGTGCAGTGTTTATGAAGAGGCTGGAGGATGTGAAGGAATCCAAACCAATTACATTAATCTCCCAGCAAATAAAGCTGCAAATATTTACCTTCACTACACTGCTTTATCTTATTGGACAAGCCCTGGAATTAATCTAAATCCAGTCCTTTAACCTTGCTGGATGGATTGTTCTCCCTGACATCAGGAGGTCACTCGGGCTGTACAGCTGGGCTCCACAGGCAGACCCCAGCTCATCCATAAATTGCATTTTGGGAGTCGTTTAAATCTCCTCCATCCCTTGCAGTGCTCCAGGAGAGGCTTTCCCTGCCTCCATGGAGTGGGTGGTGGTTCAGGAGGAGGCTGCAGTGCCAGAGAAGTGCAGAGCAACCCACCCCAGGGTCACCAGGGAGTGCAGCAGTGTCAGATTCCGTGCAGGTTCCTGGGGTGATGTCAGCTCATCACCACGGGACCTTTCCTCACAGGAATCCACCCAGCCCAAGCTCCCCCTGTGCCTCAGGCAAGTCCCATGTCTGCTACAAATTCCCTACCGTTCCTACCTTCTGGAAAACCAGACTTTTAAATCATGCACCGAATTCTGGGTCCTGTGTGTGTACAAAATGCAGCAAGGCCCTTTTGCCCATCAGTCTCTGAGTGTGAAGCTGCCCTGTCTGTGACTCCCCAGATGTGTCCAGCTGTGTTGCAGCAGTTGCTGGGATGGCCTTTCAGAGAACCACAGAGTCACAGGATGGTTTGGGTTGGAAGGGGCCTTAAAGAAACCCCATTCCAGCCCCTGCCATGGGCAGGGACACCTCCCACTGTCCCAGGCTGCTCCAAGCCCCAATGTCCAACCCGGCCCTCTAAACTGGCTGAACATTTTAGTACGAGCTGTTTTCCACTGCAAAAATGGATTTCATTGAAATCTTCATCTAAAAAAAAAAAAAAGAAAAAAAAAAGAAGAAAAAAAGATTGTGTATTCTTAGCGTGGATTAAAGGGGAATGTTGGTGTGTCACATTTGTGGGAAAGGGGAAAAGTGACCTTTGGGCAGCTCAAAAATCCACAATAATCGACCTGGAGTTAAGGAAGGGGGGAGCTATTGCTGATGAGNGCTGCCCTGTCTGTGAGTCCCCAGATGTGTCCAGCTGTGTTGCAGCAGTTGCTGGGATGGCCTTTCAGAGAACCACAGAGTCACAGGATGGTTTGGGTTGGGAGGGGCCTTAAAGAAACCTCATTCCAGCCCTGCCATGGGCAGGGACACCTCCCACTGTCCCAGGCTGCTCCAGCCCCAATGTCCAACCTGGCCCTCTACACTGGCTGAACATTTTAGTACGAGCTGTTTTCCACTGCAGAAATGGATTTCATTGAAATCTTCATGTAAAAAATAAAAAAAAAAAAAAAAGATTGTGTATTCTTAGGATTAAAGGGGAATGTTGGTGTATCACATTTGTGGGAAAGGGGAAAAGTGACCTTTGGGCAGCTCAAAAATCCACAATAATCGACCTGGAGTTAAGGAAGGGGGGAGCTATTGCTGATGAGATGGAGGAAATGACTCCCTCAGCATGGAAATGACCCCCTAAAATGGAAAGGAAAAGCTGAATCCTGGAATTCATTCCAGCCTGGCCTTTGCTGCCAAATCCTGGGGTACATTCTCAGGGCAGCCTTTGAACACTCTTGTCTGAAGCCCATCAGCACAAGCTGTCCTGAAAAATGTTACCTGAGTGTTCTGGAAGAGCAGAGTTCCCTCCAGCTCAGCTCTGCCAGGCTGTGCAGTCAGCCCCTGGAGAGCTTTTGAGTTATTTTGTGTAAACACTTTCAATCTCCGGCTCTTGGCAATTGGTGCTTTATTTATTTAATCTCTCCTCCTTACACCTTGGAACAGCATTTTGCTTACACAAGTCCCAAAACAGAAGAGGGAAAAATCATTCCAAAGGTGCTGTGTAACAACTCCTTGCTGTCCATTTGGGCAATTTATAGTGAAACCAGAGAGCTCTGAGTAGACAAATCCACTCCTTCAATAGTTCATATCCCATAATAGTCTCTTCCTCTCATAAATTTAACTTACAGATGAGAAATCACACCAATTCTCAAAAAAAACAACTCTGAATTTCATTGATGGTGGAAGAGTGATTGGAGCACAACAGGGAAGCTGCTTGAAATGCCAGGAACAGAGAAGAGAAGAAGAGAAGAGAAGAGGAGAGAAGAGAAGAGAAGCGAAGAGAAGAGAAGAGACGTGAAGTGCCGAGAAGAGAAGAGAAGAAAAGAGAAGAAAAGAAAAGAAAAGAAAAGAAAAGAAAAGAAAAGAAAAGAAAAGAAAAGAAAAGAAAAGAAAAGAAAAGAAAAGAAAAGAAAAGAAAAGAAAAGAAAAGAAAAGAAAAGAAAAGAAAAGAAAAGAAAAGAAAAGAAAAGAAAAGAAAAGAAAAGAAAAGAAAAGAAAAGAAAAGAAAAGAAAAGAAAAGAAAAGAGAAGAGAAGAGAAGAGGAGTCCTGCTCCATCCCTGTCCCTCCCTGGGCAAAGCACAGCCCAACACATTCTGTTGGTGTGGAGGGGCACAACCTGGTCTGAGAGCACCCCATGGCCAAGAGGACACAATTCCAGTGAGAAATGGGAGCTAAATCACTGAATTTATCAAAGCAGGAGGTTTTCTGTGAGATAAATACAACCTACAGACTCCTGTCCCAGGAAAGAGAGCTTGGGAACTGAGCTGTGGCTTTGTCAGGCAGGAAAAGGCTGCCCATGAGGAGGATTGAGCCTGGAGCAGACCTGTTCCTCCAAGGGTGGTGCAGATACACCCAGGTGAAGGAGGCTCCCAGCTGGGATAAAAAACCTGGGCACGGTGCCAGGTGTCCATCAGGCAAAACCTGTAAATCAAATGCAGCTCACAGAATCCCAGAATGGTTTGGGTGGGTTGGATGCTAAAAATTCTCCACTCCCACCCCTTGCCATGGCAGGGACATCTCCCACTGTCCCAGGCTGCTCCAGCCCCAGTGTCCAGCCTGGCCTTGGGCACTGCCAGGGATCCAGGGGCAGCCACAGCTGCTCTGGGCACCTGTGCCAGGGCCTGCCCACCCTGCCAGGGAACAATTCCTGCCCCAGATCCCATCTAAATCTACCTTCCCTCAGCCTGAAGACATCTCCCTTTGTCCTGTCCCTCCAGGCCCCTGTGGAAAGCCCCTCTCCAGCCCATTCTGAATGAACATTTGTAAGGCACCCTGGCAGGGCAGCGCAGGGAAAGGTTCAGCTCAAGATTTCAGGCTGAGGACCCGGTGTGTTCCCTGTGGCTCCAGCAGTGCCTGGAAAGGCTGATCCAGCTCAAGATTTCAGGCAGAGGACCCGGTGTGTTCCCTGTGGCTCCAGCAGTGCCTGGAAAGGCTGATCCAGCACGGCTCCAGCGGCAGGGCTGGCAGGAGCCAGCTCCCAGCACAGCCCTGGTGGCCCAGGACGGGCTGGCGATGCTGCTGAGCCTCCTGCGAGCAGCGCAGCGAGCTTTGCAGAGCCGCACTGAATATTTTATGTGCTGGCCTGAGGCGTTGGGTGTGGGCTTTGAACTAAAGAGCAATCACCGCTGCCGGCCGGCTCTCCAGGCTCGGGGTGTCCTCTCCTCGCCGGCAGCTCCTGGGGACTGTGGCACAGAGGAGAAGTCAATTCTCCTCCCCAAGGTCACTGCAGGGCACTGCCGCCCCCGATGCCTTTTTGTCGGCTCCTGGAAACACGGGCCAGACACAGTTAGGGGGGTAAAAAGGGCTGCCTTTGCATGAGGATGCTCAGGTGCACCGTTTGTGCAGAGATGCACAGCCCGTGTGACGCATTGTTGGGGAAGGTGATACAGGGAAACCTTATAAATATGATTGTTTAGCCACAGGTTCTGAAAACATCCAGCCTGTCAGTGAAATAGAAATGACAGCAGTCTTTGAGATGTGAAGGTATGCCAGACCAGGGGACAGGACATTGGGCAATACCTGTGACCATGCAGAAAAGGGTCTGCAGGGATGGCAGGAAGAGGGGATTATAGAGAACAGCATAAGAAGGTAGTGCCTTATTCAAATCTAGCAGTTCTCATAGGCTGTATGTAAATTCTGTAGGATTTGTGTCTCGCGCCGGTTGGTCACTGTAAATAGAATATTCAACACAGAATGGGATAAAACTGACTGTAACAGGAAATTCTCTCTCTTGGGACCCTCTTTGGAACTCTTGGGACCACGCCATCAGCTGGGCTGGCAGCTGATGGCAGACTCTGACACCCACGACCCCTGAGAATAAACCACGTGTTCCATGAGCAGCCCTGTCTGCAGAGATCTCTCATGTAACCATCAACACTCGCAGCCACAACACACGGACAACTTTTATAGATCCTGCAAATTAACGTGTCTGACCAGAGCCCCCAGTTAGAAATACCCTTGATGAAGTAATTCCCCCATCTCTAGCACATAAATCCTCCCCCCTCAGATGAGGACTAAGCTCTGTTTATCAAAATGTGTCTCCAAGAGCTGGGCTCAGCCTTGGTTTCTAAGGAGAACCAGGACAGGATTGGGTCCTGGACCCTGCTTCCCTGATTCCTCACCATCATTTAACAACTGTTCCTGCACTGAATTTCCTCTTCCCTGCAGGTGATCAAACAATATAAATCCCCCAAACAAGAGCTTTTCAAAAGTGTCTCCCTGGAATTTTTCCATTCTTGCTGGCTGGAAGTGGGAAATCATCATTGCTGAGGAGAAATTCCTGGTTTATACTGGTGTATAAATAATATAATTTAATTTATCATCCTGGTGTGAGGGTGATCCCCTTCCCTCTGCCGGGGAAATGCAGGTTCAGCCAGGGGAACCATGGCCCCACATCTGCCCCAGCTCATAATTCTCTGCTGATTTATGGGTGGGTGCAGCTCAAAACTGGTCCTGCATGGCAAAGCCACTTCTCTTCCCATGGCACACAGGGAAACCTCGTCCCTGAGACTCTTCCAAGCCACCATGGAAGAGCTCTGAGAGGTGGAAAAGACACTGGATTTACAGAGTTGAGGAGCAGGAAGGAGGAAATGCATCTGGAATTGAAAAATCCCTGGGAACTGTCTTTGTTAAATGCAGTGGAGCTGGGGTATTTGCAGCATTTTGCAAGTGCCTGAATTTTTTATTAAAAAAAAAAAGGCGGAATCAAAACCATTTTATTAACTCGTCTTCATTTTGCTGATCTGTTTAAGGCAAAGAAAAGCAAATAAGCGATTCCCTGCACTCCAGATGAAATGTTTCCTATCCAGGTCCTTCAGGGGAAGTCATTTGTACTTTCATTCAGAGCTAGCTCATTATGGAACATCTTTCAATTGTCATTTAAAGGAAAAAAAAACCCACGGAGTTGGCAACGAAGCACATTGTTAAACACAGACCAAGAGTCTCCCAGCTGGAAGTGAGGAGCTGATTCCAGCACTCAGCTCCTGCTCTGCACCCACACCCTGGGAAATGCATCCAGGGACGGCTCCTGAGTGCAGGAACCACAGAGCACACCTTGGGCCAGCACCCAGGCTGGAAGGGGGACCCAAGGAGGGCTTCAGTCCCACAGGGAATTGCACACGGCATAAGCCAGGCCTGGGTTGGGAATTCCTCCTTGTCTGATTTCATCCCGAGGCTCTGCAGGGACATTCTGCTGCTTTTTTTATTCTACTGACCCCAAACATTGCCCTGAGGTTCCCACTGCTGCTCAGCCCAAAAAAGGCATTTTGGGGCCACATCCCCTGGGAGCTCCATGTTCTCCCAGGAGTGACAGGACACAGGGAATGGCTTCAAAGGGACAGAGGGCAGGGTTAGGTGGGATACTGGGGAGAAATTCTTCCCTGGGAGGGCGGAGAGGGGCTGGAATGGAATTCCCAGAGCAGCTGTGGCTGCCCCTGGCAGTGCCCAGGGCCAGGTTGGATGGGTTTGGAGCAGCCTGGGACAGTGGGAGGTGTCCCTGCCACGGCAGGGGTGGCACTGGGTGGGATTTGAGGTCCCTCTAACCCAGACCAGTCTGGGATTCTGGGATTCTGAGGTTCCTCTGTGCCCCTTTTCAGTGCTGAGCTGTGTTTGGCCACATCCTTTGTTGTCCCTTTGCTGTTCCCAGCGAGCCCCCCCAGGTGAGCTCAGGCCAGGTAACCCCGAGCTCCCCAGGGAGCACAGGCTCAGAAAGGGACCAGGAGGAGAAATTCAGTCCCAGTTCAATCCCAGTTCAATCCCAATTCAATCCCAGTTCAATCCCAATTCAATCCCAATTCAACCCCTGTTCAATCCCAATTCAATCCCAGTTCAATCCCAGTTCAATCCCTGTTCAATCCCAATTCAATCCCAGTTCAATCCCAGTCCAATGCCAGTCCAATCCCTGTTCAATCTCAATTCAATCCCAATTCAATCCCAGTNAGTTCACTCCCAGACCAATCCCCGTACAATCCCACTTCACTCCCAGTTCAATCCCAGTTCAATCCCAGTTCAATCCCAATTCAATCCCAATTCAATCCCAGTTCAATCCCAGTCCAATCCCAGTTCAATCTCAATTCAATCCCAGTTCAATCCCAGTCCAATCCCAGTTCAATCTCAATTCAATCCCAGTTCAATCCCTGTTCAATCTCAATTCAATCCCAATTCAATCCCAATTCAATCCCAGTTCAATCCCAGTTCAATCCCAGTTCAATCCCAATTCAATCCCACTTCAATCCCACTTCAATCCCAGTTCAATCCCAATTCAATCCCAGTTCAATCCCAAACAATTCTGCCACCCAGGCTCAAGCCAAGCCCACGAGGAGCTGATCACACCCAACACCAGAGCCCCCCTCCTCACCCCCAGCACAATTAAAGAAGTTTCTTTAATTACAGTATAAAAACGACTGAAATTCCACATCATTCCCAACTGTGCCCTTTGCTGCACTGAGCTTGACCAGCTCTGGAAACTCCAAATCCACAGACTTCAAAAGAAATAAAAACAACCAAAAAAACCCCCATCCTTTTCAGAATGACCTTTACTTTTCACATTGCCCAATATCTGCATTTTATGTACGAAAATGCAATTCATTCAGCCATAATAAATATCCAGGGCTGTCCTGAGAGACCCCATACATTTGGATCCAGCCAGATCCAGGCAGTGAATTTCAGTTTAATATTGCAGGCCTATTTGTTTTGCTATTAATTCCAGCAAGGACAATTGATCAATTGTTTTAATTTTAAATCAGAGAGCTAATATCTGCCTTTGGCTTCCCTCGTGGTGGTTCAGCTGCTGCCTCGGAGCTGCAAAGATCACTTTTGATTATTGTGTTTTGTAGGTAATTCAGCCCCCCCGTGTGAGGAACATCAGCTGCCCTTTCCCCGTAGGATGGAGATGATGCAGCATTTCAAACCAGCCTGAAGGATGATGTGGGTTTCCCAGTTTGGGGGGTTTGGGGAGCTGTGAAGTTCCCAGCACCCTCCTGCCCTGCCCTCAGGGTGTCTCTGCAGGCCGTGGCCAGCACTCAGCCCTTTGGAGCAAAGATTTCCTGAGCCACTGGCTCTGTTTTGTGGGGTCATCTCCTGCTTTCTCTCTCCCTTCATCATTTTGCGACTTTCCCCAAAATTCTCTTGCTGTCTGCAGCTTGGCCCTTCCCCATCTCAGGGCTGGTGGAGGTCAGGAGCTCCTTCCATCTCCTTCTCTTCCTTCTCCTGCTCTTTTTTCCCACCTCAGCCTCTCAGAAACCAGACCCCACATTCAGCCCCCCAAACCAAGGAATCCCAGACTGGTTTGGGTGGGAAGGAACCTTGAAGTTCATCTCATCCCACCCCTGCCATGGCAGGGACACCTCCCACTGTCCCAGGCTTCTCCAAACCCCATCCAGCCTGGCCTTGGGCACTGCCAGGGATCCAGGGGCAGCCACAGCTGCTCTGGGAATTCCATTCCAGGGGCTCCCCACCCTCGCAGGGAAGAACCTCATTGACTTTTTGCCAGCTCTCCTACAGACACAAAGTCAAGGTCTTAGCTGAGGTCACACCATCACACTCCCCCTTTTTTATGAAATGGAATTTCCAGATGGTGGGCTCTGGAAGCAAGGATGTTCTGCAGAAGGGAATTTGTTGGGCTTTGTTTGCTGCGCTCCTCCTTCGGAATCAATTATTCCTGCAATTCTCATCTGTTAGCAGATTCATTGCTTTGGTTCCTTCCTGCATACTGATATCCCCAACCCTGCTTCTCCAGGTGCCTGGAATGGTGCCAAATGCCTTGGTACTTCGTGGGGCAGGGGCTGCAGCTCTGGAACGTTGTGATTCCCTTTTAATGGAATTTCCCCTTTTAATGCACATTTTAGGCTCAGCCTGCCCCCTCCCTCGACCCTTTTGGGCTGGGCTAATTGCAGTCCCTGCAGCTTTGCTCTGTTCCATTGAGGAGCTCGTTTCCTGAGCTTCAGTTAACAGGAGTTCATTGTCAGCCAGAGCAGAGGGAGCTCTGTGGTCCTGCTGATCCCCTCCAGGAAAACCAGGCTGGGATGGGATGGGATGGGATGGGATGGGGATCTCCACCCAGCGCTGCAGGCTGGGTCACTGGAGATGAGCACAGACAAATGGAGAGGCTCTCAGCGGTCACTTCTTCTTTCTGGTGACCCCAGGGAACAGCTGGGGTTGGATTTATGGAAAGGTTCTTCCCCCAGAGGGTGCTGGCACTGCCCAGGCTCCCCAGGGAGTGGGCACAGCCCCAGAGCTCCAGGAGCCTTTGGATGGCACTGCCAGGGATGCCCAGGGGGGCTGCTGGGGGTCTGGGCAGGGCCAGGAGCTGCACTGGGTGATCCTGGGGGGTCCCTCCCAGCTCAGGAGATTCCACAGAATCACAGAATTATCCAGCTTGGAAAAGCCCTTCAAGGCCATCCCAGCTGCAGGCTCCCCAGGGAGTGGGCACAGCCCCAGAGCTCCAGGAGCCTTTGGATGGCACTGCCAGGGATGCCCTGGGGGGCTGCTGGGGGTCTGGGCAGGGCCAGGAGCTGAGCTGGGTGATCCTGGGGGTCCCTCCCAGCTCAGGAGATTCCACAGAATCACAGAATTATCCAGGCTGGAAAAGCCCTTCAAGGCCATCCCAGCTGTGCCTGATCCCCACCTTGTCCCCAGCCCAGAGCACTGAGTGCCACATCCAGGCAAGGGATGGGAAGACACGTGTGGCCTTGCAAAGGCTGGAATGAAGGCTCCAATTCACCTGGAAAACGCCTGTGTCACCCTCCTGCCACCTCTGTCCCACCACTGCTCCAACCGCTGCCACCACGGAAAGCTGGGGTGGCACCTGAAATACTCAAGGTGGGGGCACGTGACATAAACCCCAGCTGTGTAGTGGCTTGCAGGATGCAGACAGGGCAGTCACATCCGTGTCACTCCTGCAAACCCAGCAGACACCTGGAGCAGGTGCCAGGTGCTCAGGACGTGGCACAGGAGCCTCCTGCCACGCTGCCAGCTCTGAGCAGGGCAGAGATGCTGCTGGGGCTGACGGTTTCTGTCCTCAGCTCCGACAGCTTCCTACAGGAATCTGTGTTTATTGCAACTCCAGCGAGGCACAGGAGACAGCAGAGGAGCCCCAGGCAGGAGCTGGAGCGTTTGCTGTGCTCTCCCTGCACTGTCCTGCAGCCTGGAGGGTGGGAAGGGATGGATTGTCTCCTGAGCTCGCTCTCTGTCATTAATCAGCCTCTCCCCTCGGATAAATCATATAAAAGTATAACTTAAAGCCCAACGAAGTCCGTGGAATGATTTCTGCCCTCGTGAATTCCTAATCCAAGCAGGACAGCAGAAAACGTCTCCCGAAAGGTCGCGGCTGCGCTTTGGGGCTGCTGTGGCATCCCCTAGGGATACCCCAAATGGCATCAATCTACCCTGGAGACAATTTCCTTATAGCCTGGTATTGAGTCCTATGGATCGGGGTTTGTTCTGTGTGTCCCTGTTGTTGTTGATGTCACTCGTTTACCCCAGTCCTTACACCTGCCCCTCAGTTGTCACTCAACCCAAATCCTGCCTTCATTCCAGAGTGTTCCCTGTCAATATCCCCAGGGACCAAGCCCCTCTCAAACCCCACCTTGGAATTCCCCTAAACCTCGATGCCCCGTTGGTCCATGTGACCCTGAACCCCCCCGAGTTCACCCCATTTGTTAATCCTGTGTGTCGGTCCCAGCTGAATCCCTCCTTTGCCAAACTGTTCCTGGCTGTTTGTTGATCGCCACCCTCAGAATAGAAGTCGGTGCCCTGAGCCCCAGGTGGCTTTTGGGACCAGGTGCTGAAGAATCTACACCTGTCTCAGGAGTTTTTTCTCTCGCCGTTTTCCTGAGTCGCCTGCGTGAAGGCAGCAGGTGTTTGTGCGCCTGCCTCAGTTTACCTAAGCCTTTGTGTTACGATCCTCCCCTTGCTATCCGGGTGGGGAGGACTGTAACAGGCCGTGGCCAATTAATTCCTGCAGGATGGGCTTTGGGGCAGCCTCATCTGCCCGATAAACCTGTGCCCAGTGACACAGAGGGCTCCATTCCTCAGGCGTAACACGGAGGGACAGCTCTGCCCGGGGAGGATGGCTGTGCCCAGCAGGGACGTCCTGCTGCCAGCAGGGACCCCGCCAGGCTCCCAGGACAACAATTCCTGCCGGTTAATTGTTTTAACCGATTGTTAATTGGTTAAATTTGGACATTGGCAGCCCCTGGAATATTCCCTGCCCTGTGCTGGAGGACAGCAGGGGCTACACTTTATCTCAAGACAGGTTCCCAGTGGACCAAACAAAGCCTTAAAATTTACTTCCAACAGAGGCCTCAAAATATTGAGGCCGTTGCTCAGTGTCCTACACAAGGCCTGGCCACAGCTATTGGCGTGGAACACTGACTCAATCACCAGCACCCGTGGGTCAATAAGCTTTCGACATTATCTCAACAGAAATTTAAGTCTCGGCTTGGTTTCCCGTCTGTTTATTTAACACCAAGGCATTAAGGATGTTCCGCCCTTGGCAATCAGTGAGCCCGAGCCTGCCGTGGGGTTTGGGCTGAGTTCTGCCCTTTGAAGTAAAGTCAGGTACAGAAATCTGCCTGCAGTTCCCTCTGTCACAGTTTGTTCTAAAGGGGAAAAAAAAAAAGAAAGAGAAAAAAAAAGAAAAAGAAAAAAAAAAGAGAAGTTGAACTGCTATGCTCTCATTCTGACACAGAATTCTCTCTAAACCTATTGTAGTCCAAAAAAAAAAACCCCTTGCAGCTGAGAGCAGTGCTGGGCCCGGGGATTTGGCAGGTTTTTACAAACATTAATTAATGAACAACCTCTCCCTGCCCTCGGAGCCCCCCGGGTGCCAGCCCCAGGTGGTGCCTTTGAAAATGTCCCAGTGCCCTGCAGGCACCGTGGGCTTGGAGCTGCCAGGAGGGAGATGCCCATGGGTCAGCACCCTGCAGAATTCCCAGCCCTTTGGATGGATTACATAAACCTGGAGCAGCTCAGGAGTGCCCAGAGCTCTGCACCCAGCCTGCAAGGCAGGAAACTGCAAAGCACAGAGGTCAGGCCATGGGGAAAGAGCCCCGGGGGCCTGACTCACTCCCAGCTGAGGAGAAGGGAATAATGAATGGGGAGAAAGGAGATAATGATAATAAATCTTGTTCTGAGGTCTGTAATAGAGAGGCTGCGTTGTAAATCCGTCACAAAGAAACATTAATATGGAGCCACCAAATAGGTCAGGTTAATTACATCATCTGGAAATGCTGTGGTACCTCCAGCCTGCACAAAAAAAATGAATCAAATCCCCTGAGGGTGGGAGAGATGGCTTTTTTAAAAAATTAGTTGAGTATTAAAATCTCTGTGCTAACATCTCCCCGTGTCCCTCTGGCTTAAGGGAGATGCTACATTTTACCTCCCGTTGGATAAAACCTGATATTTCCAGGTGAGCAGGAATTGGGGCTGATTACCTGTGGGCCAGTTTGCACCCTGCACTGCTGGCCCATCCAGGGAAAAAGCTCCCAAGCCATCCAGGCTTTGTGCCAGGAGACGTTCCAGGGCCCTGGAGTGAGCAGCTTCCCTCACTTTGCTCTGTGTGCAGCCCGTGCCCCCTCCCCTGTTCCATGTCCTGGGATCACAAGCCCTGGTGGAACCCTGGTCACTGAGAATTTGGGGCTTTCTGTGCCCACAGGCACTGACCCCCAGGAAAACACTGCCCTGACCTGAGGCCGTGGAGAAGGCTTCCAAAATTGAGTGATGGAACTGGGATTGTGGGTGTGCAGTTGGGATAGAAGTGTGTGATGTCACAGGGTGGAAAACCTAGAGATTAAGGGTTTAGAATACAGTAATATGTAAAAAGCAAGATGGAGGTTTTAGGGCACAGGTCAGTCTTTCTTCTTCACCTTCTTCTTCACGGGTTTGGGTGGGATTTTGTAATTGGGTAGAAAAGTCCACATTGAGGACCACGGGTGGTTGGTTATTGGGTTAAAAGTACAAATAATTTAGGTGTCATTTGTAAATTGGACAGTTTGTCCTTGAAAAGACCTTGTAGAGACAGAGATGCAGCCATTTTTCACTTTGTTAGCCTGAAGTGCTGTAGAACTCATGGTTTGTGAGGCTGTGAGATGGATAAGAATTAATAAACATCTGAGTCCAAAAAAACTCAAGCATTTAATCCCAACTCTGGCAGAAAAGGAGAGAAAACCTGAGCACTGTCCCGTGTGGATTCACTGGGATGTGCTCTCAGCTCTTCCCTGGAGTCCCTGGCTGGGAAGGCTCTGAACTCTCCCTCACTCCCTCCCTGCCACTTCCCAGCTTTTCACGGGCACTTTGGCTCCCAGAATTGCCCAAACTCTCCCCAGTCCTGCCCTTCTAGGAAAAAAAACTCCAAAAGTTGTGAGACCCTGGAGCTCCCCAGCTCCAGGAGAAGGTGGTCCCCGTCCCAGGAGTGCCAAGCTGAGGGCACAAGAGCCAGGGATGCTCCAGAGGTGGAGCACCCAGCAGATGCCGTTTTTAGCATAAAAATGGGAATATTCCCACAGGCAGCTGGAAAGAGGAACACTGCCAGGCTGTGGAACCAGCCCAGCTCCCCTCCCTGAGCCTCCTCGGCTTTTCCTTCCAGCCACAACCAGCTGCACAGGGCTGCCCAAAACCAGTGGTGGAAGGGAAACCATCTTTTCAAAAGGGAACAAACATTTCCCTTGAACAACTAAATTCCTTTGGAAAGATCCTCCTGTTGGGATCCGTGTTTTGAAAACTTGAAGCCTTTTTTTCAATCCTCAAACCATTTTTTTTATTCCTTTTTCTTCTCACTTTTCATCCAAAAATACACATTCCCCAGGAACTGTTATTCTATTATCACAATATACGATCCCTCCTGGTCTGTAAAACACCAGTGATGTGCTACCGAGTTACATTCAAATCCCTATTTATGCTTTTCTCACTTCAAGCCGGGGCATTTTTAGCAAGCAGCAGTGACTCCAGCAGACCTGCACTCCCTGGCAAGGCGTCACCGAGGTTCTGCACCCAAAAAAAAAGAACCAAAAAAAAAACCACAAGAGGTTTGTTTGAGGCTTCGGGAATTGTTCTGAGCGAAGAATTGCCGGGTGGGAGAGCTGAGAGTCACCGAGGCGCCGGAATCCCGTGGCCTGCAGAGGCACCCGGAGGAGGCAAAGGTTGTTGAGGAAAAGCACGTTTTCCCTTGCTGGTTAAACGCGAATTCTCTGTGTGGCCGCGGCCGTCAGGGCGCAGCTGGCGGCGGAGGGCAGCGTGTGACACGGGACAGTGGTGGTGTCCTCACCGAGCACGTTACACTGACAGGGAAAACACACCGGGCTCGGAGGCGGCTGAAGGGCTCTGCTGAGGCTCAGCTGGAAAAAGGAGCTGCTGACAAGTCCTGCTCGCCCCAAGGGACCCCCAGAGCTCTGAAATGCGGGCACAGAGCAAGGCTGGACGGCTGCCCTAAAGGCTGTGTGAGGGAGAGACTAAAGGGTTCTGTGGAGGAAAAAAAATAAGGGAGGGAGGAAGGGAGGAAGGGAGGAAAAGAGAGAGAAGGAGAAAGAAAGAGAGAAAGAAAGAGAGAAAAAGAGAAAGAGAGAAAGAGAAAGAAAAAAGGAAAAAGAAAGAGAGAGAAAGAGAAAGAAAGAGAAAAAGAGTGAGAAAGAGAGAGAAAGAAAGGAAAAAAGCGAGAAAGAGAGAAAGAGAGAAAAAAGAGAGAAAGAGAGAAAAAAGAGAGAAAGAGAGAAAAAAGGGAGAAAGAAAGAGAAAAAAGGGAGAAAGAGAGAGAGAAAAAGAAAGAAAAAGAAAGAAGGAAAGAAAGAAGGAAAGAAGGAAAGAAGGAAAGAAGGAAAGAAGGAAAGAAGGAAAGAAGGAAAGAAGGAAAGAA
>WAAE01024205.1:78150-101759 GCA_013400495.1 Nicator chloris
AAAGGAAAAAGGAAAAAGGAAAAAGGAAAAAGGAAAAAGGAAAAAGGAAAAAGGAAACTGAAAGGAAAAAGGAAACTGAAAGGAAAAGGAAAAGAGAAAGGAACACCCTGCCAAGGTCAGGGCCATGCTGGGGCTGCCTTTGTAAGCCCCTCTGAATGCCCTCGGTGGGAAAGGGAGATGTCTCAGGGAACTCCAGGCTCAGCTCTCCAGAGGTTTTATCCACAAGGGGTTTCTCTGAGAAATCCCCGTCCCTGGTTTCCAACAGGAGCCTCCCCCAAAGCCTCTTACTGTTCTCACTTATCCCAGGCCCGGGGCTCCTCTCCTCATCAGATAATGGGGCAAGGCAAGAAGGATTTTTGAACTGTGACATTTTTTTGTCATTGGAAAAAGCTCAGAACAAAAACAACCACAATAAAGTTATTTTGCAAGGATCTGAAACTTTTTTTTTTGCAATATAAAGCCAAAATAAAACTGGCTGGGATCAACTGAAACATCGATGGATTTTTCTGCTTTAAAAATTGAAATTAATCATCTGCCTTATCCTGCCCTCAGCATTTAGATCATTAATGGAATGGTGATTACTGCTATTGCTGCTTTTATTTTTTTTTCTTTTTATTGCAGCTGGTTTACCTGATGCTCCCAGCAACAACAAACATGGAAACCTGGGAGAAAAAAGATGTGGAAGGACAGAATTCTTTAGTTCTTTTTTTCCTGTGGCTGTTCAAGGCTCATCATCAAAACCAAAATCAAGCATTCAGAGCTTAGATGGACATGGAACAGCACAGGTTCAGCCCTCTGCACTAAAAATCCATTTTCCATGGACTTGCAGCTGGGGATGCTGTGGAATGGCCTCTTAGATATAGAAACAACAGAATTAAACCAAGCTTGAACCTGAAAACCTTCACAGATCAGAAAGGAAAGTAAGTTCCCCACCAGAAGAGTCTGGGGGTGTTTGATCTGTTCACTTTGAGGTGGAAAGGATTTCACCCCTGGCACCTGAAGGATCTTTGTTGCATCAAGCAGGTTTGGCTTTGAGACTGAAAACGAAATTGGAAGTAAAAGATCTGGAGCAAGAAGTGCAGAGAGCACGAGGGAAACGTTTGTGGAACCCCGGGCAAGAAACCCCTGAGCTTTCTCTCAGCCCCTCTGCCAAGCCTGGTGCAGAGCCCAGGCTCAGAGCCCCCCAAAAGAACACCCCAGGTTCACTGTGGGCCTGGGAAAAAGAAAGTTCTGCTCTCCTGCATGAGAAAAGCCTCGCCTTGAAATGCACAGGGAGTCTTCAGCTCAGTTTCCTGATATAAATAGGGCAGCTCAGAGTCACAGTGAATACAGAAAATGTTTTCTTATATGCAAATGAGAGCTCACATTATTTCATAGAAGGAACTATAATAGTTGGAAATTAGCAAATGTTTCCAGATCCTTGTTAAAGGCAAGGAAAAAAAAAAAAGCAGCTCATCTAATGTTCCCGGATAAAAATGACATTAATTGAAAGTTTGATTCCATTCCCTAATGAATTTTCCTGTTGCATTGTAATTAATAACTACTTATATCCAAAAGAACTCGATATCCCTTCAAATTAGGGCATTACTTATAAATATGGTAATGTTTTAAGAGCAGTTCTAAGAACGCCAGGCACTGCTCTTGGAATGGCTGTGAGGAGCAGGAACAAACCTGTAACAAACCCTTCGTGGGCTGCAGGACTGTTGGGAGCCACTGCAGAGCCTGAATCCATCCTGTCCCAGGACCCCAAATCCATCCTCTCCCAGGACCCTGAATCCATCCTCTCCCAGGACCCCAAATCCATCCTCTCTCCCAGGTCCCCAAATCCATTCTCTCCCAGAATCCCAAATCCATTCTCTCCCAGGACCCCAAATCCATCCTCTCCCAGGACCCCAAATCCATCCTCTCTCCCAGGACCCCAAATCCATCCTCTCCCAGGAACCCAAATCCATCCTCTCCCAGGACCCCAAATCCATCCTCTCTCCCAGGACCCCAAATCCATCCTCTCCCAGGACCCCAAATCCATCCTCTCCCAGGACCCCAAATCCATCCTCTCTCCCAGGACCCCAAATCCATCCTCTCCCAGGAACCCAAATCCATCCTCTCTCCCAGGATCCCAAATCCATCCTCTCTCCCAGGACCCCAAATCCATCCTCTCCCAGGACCCTGAATCCATCCTCTTCCAGGACCCCAAATCCATCCTCTCTCCCAGGTCCCCAAATCCATTCTCTCCCAGAATCCCAAATCCATTCTCTCCCAGGACCCCAAATCCATCCTCTCCCAGGACCCCAAATCCATCCTCTCTCCCAGGACCCCAAATCCATCCTCTCCCAGGTCCCCAAATGTTCTCCAAGCCAAGGCCTTGCAGAGCCTCAAACACACCTGGCCCTACAGCAAACCCCACAGGGGCGTTTCCACCCTGAGATCTGGGATCTGCCCAGCCCCTGCCGTGTTCCATCATCCCAAGGCCGGGCAGGAGGGATGGAGGCAGCTGTAGCTGCCCCTCTGGGATTTCCCTCTGGGCCACCTCTGGGACATCCCGGAGATAGAGGATCACAGAATCATAAAATCAGCTCAGGCCTGGGCTGGAAGGGACCTTCAACCCCATCTTGTTCCAGCCTTAAACCCCATCTCATTCCAGCCTTAAACCCCATCTCAATGCAGCCTTCAACTCCATCTCATTCCAGCCTTAAACCCCATCTCATTCCAACCTTAAACCCCATCTTATTACAGCCTTAAACCCCCATCTCATTCCAGCCTTAAACTCCATCTCATTCCAGCCTTAAACCCCATCTCATTCCAACCTTAAACCCCATCTCATTACAGCCTTAAACCCCATCTCATTCCAATCTTAAACCCCATCTCAATGCAGCCTTCAACTCCATCTCATTCCAGCCTTAAACCCCATCTCATTCCAGTCTTCCACCCCTCTCATTCCAATCTTAAACCCCATCTCATTCCAGCTTTAAACCCCATCTCATTCCAGCCTTCCACCCCTCTCATTCCAGCCTTAAATCCCATCTCATTCCAATCTTAAACCCCATCTCAGTCCAGCCTTCCACCCCTGCCATGGCAGGGACACCTCCCACTGTCCCAGGCTGCTCCAAACCCCAATGTCCAGCCTGGCCTTGGGCACTGCCAGGGATCCAGGGGCAGCCACAGCTGCTCTGGGAATTCCATCCCAGGGCCTCTGGACCCTCCCAGGGAACAATTCCTGCCCAATCTCCCATCTGAACCTACAGTCCTCCAGTGTGAGGCCATTCTGTCCTGTCCCCCCACCCCTTGTCACTTGTCTCTCTCCCCCTTTCCTGCAGCTCCTTCAGGTCCTGGAAGATCACACTGAGCTCACCCCAAAGCTTCTCCTCTCCAGGTGAGCAATGCCAGCTGTGCCAGCCTTTCCTCCCAGCAGAGCTGCTCCATCCCTCTGCCCATCCTGGAGCCTCCTCTGGGCTCTGCAGCAGCTCCAGGTCCTGCCTGTGCTGGGCCCCTGGAAATGCTTTGGCCATACTTGACCCATAAACTTGCCCTTGAGGCTGCTGTTCAAGCAGCACTCAGATGCTGGAGACACTTTAAAAGAGGCCTCAAGGATATTTTTTCCTTGTTCCTGGTAAAGAAGGAAAGGAGGGAAATGCAAACGCAGTGAGGCAAGAGCTGACACGTGCAGGACCTGTCTGTGCCACTGTTCCTGCTGATGCCACACACACCCACGGCCAGGATGGTGCTGCAGCTTCCAGCCTCGTGTGCTGCAGGATCCAGGCCATTCCCATGCCAGGCAAGCTGATTGTTTGGAATAACCCTGTTTCCTTCCAGCTCCCAGATCCTTTACTCCCTTTATTCCAGCAGCTTGTCTGAATGTGAACCAATAACCTCGACCACACCCCAACCAAAACTTCTCCACCATGAAATACCACGGGTTGGCCACCTGGGCTTGAAAAAATTCCTGTGAGGGTTGGAAGGAGAATTGCCACTCGTCCTGCCTGGCTGGGGAACCTGGAACCACTCATGTGCTGGGATTGTCACCTGAGGGGGTGACACTGTCCCTTGTGGCACCCAGCACGAGCAGTGGGGCTTTGTGGGGGGCTGGAGTCAATCCCTGGTGAAACTGGTTTTGGGTTCATGAGTGTTTAATTTGTTCTCTCTTTATGGTTGCTTGTTTTGGAGTTGCCTTCCAGCCAAAAACAGCACTATGGTCACATTTTTCCCTACTGTCAGGGACAAAAGGGTCACAGAATTGGGATTTTGTTTTGGTNCTTTTTATGGTTGCTTGTTTTGGAGTCACCTTCCAGCCAAAAACAGCACTATGGTCACATTTTCCCTACTGTCAGGGACAAAAGGGTCACAGAACTGGGTTTTTGGTTTTGGTTTTGGTTTTTTTTGGTGGGGGTTTTTTGTTTGGTTTTTTTTGGTTTTTTTGTTTTGGTTTGGTTTTTTTGTTTTGTTTTTTTGGGGTTTTTTTGGGGTTTTTGGGGGGTTTTTTTGGTTGGTTTTTTTTTTTTAACCTGGCTGCTCCCTTGACCCAGGGAATGAAGGTCTTTATTGCAATTCCCTTTAAGGCTGGCTCCTGGCTCCAGCCAGGTAATCCTTCAAGGACCAAAGGCAGAAGACAAGAGGCTCTTTTTTCCCTCGGGACGCAGACCAACCTTTATTGTAGAACAGCTCCAAGGTCCAGGAGGCCAAAAAGAGGGCGTCTCCTCCCCCAGCAGGAGTTTTTCAGCCCTGCCATGCAGGGAGGGGGAAAGGACAGTGGCCAGTGGAAAAGGCCCAGGGGAGAAAAGGGGTGTGGGGGGGTCAGTTACAGGTACACCTGAGGTGAGGGGGAGGTGTAACCTGATAAACTACACCCACGTGCAAAGTTAAAACTATTCGTGTGCCAAATCACCAGTGCAATATAATACCAAGATAATCTAACGATGTAGTGGAACACAACAGGTCTTTGCTGAAAAGCCTCCTTTTGTGAGCCTTGCTTTACATCTGAAACTCGTCCCGTGTAGCAGCACCTCTGCATCAGCCTTCCTCCCCTTCCACCATCCAGAAAGCCCCACGAATTTCCCTGCTCAGAAATGACATCAGCTTTGCTTCCCATGGCAGCTCAGAAACACAGGGAAGAGGTTTTTTTCAGGAGCAGCTTGGGCTGTAATCCCTTCTCCTGCCCCAGCACAGGCAGGATCCCACTGCAGTGATTCCAGCTGAGGAATTCCCAGCACAGGCAGGATCCCACTGCGGTGATTCCAGCTGAGGAATTCCCAGCACGGGCAGGATCCCTCTGTGGTAATTCCAGCCGAGGAATTCCCAGCACGGGCAGGATCCCTCTCCGGTAATTCCAGCTGAGGAATTCCCAGCACAGGCAGGATCCCACTGCGGTAATTCCAGCTGAGGAATTCCCAGCACGGGCAGGATCCCACTGCAGTGATTCCAGCTGAGGAATTCCCAGCACAGGCAGGATCCCACTGTGGTAATTCCAGCTGAGGAATTCCCAGCACAGGCAGGATCCCACTGTGGTAATTCCAGCTGAGGAATTCCCAGCACAGGCAGGATCCCACTGTGGTGATTCCAGCTGAGGAATTCCCAGCACAGGCAGGATCCCACTGCGGTAATTCCAGCTGAGGAATTCCCAGCACCCGCAGCTCCCAGCTCGGCCTTGGTCCCCCCGAGCTCATCCTGCTCACCCAGGCTGCAGAGCCCGGCACTGCGATATAAAAAGCCGGGGATGGATGTGTGCCAAGAGGTAGTAAACAAACTGGGAACTCTGTTTTTTCCTCTGGCTTTCACTCCCGAGCCTTGTCTGTGTGTGGAGGGGAGTGCCCGGCCGCGCTGGGCGGATTTTTCGGATGCTGAACCTGGCTCTTTTTTCGGGGAGAGACAAGGAGGGGCTGTCATTAACCCCGCCGTCCAGAGGGCCAGGTGAGCAGCAGGAGGCTGCCTGGGCTCGGCATTCAGGCCACAGCCGGTGAATGACACGAGAACAAAGTTCAGAGCTGCCCTCCAGTCTCGCTGCCATCCCCAGAGCATGAAAGCAGACGCACACGAGGGATGAAAAGCCAAACATATCGATCACTCCGTACAGCTGTTCTGGCGGCGGGCAGCCCGGGCTGTGCTGCAGACAGGCACAAGGGAAGGAGCAGGGAACGCAGGAGCTGCCACCTTTGATTGCCGGGGAGCTCCGTGCGTGTCCCCGCGGTGGCGATGCCGCTGCCAGCCCGCTCCCGGTGCCCGTGTTCCCCTTGGTGGAGCCGTGCCTGCGGCTGCTGTGTGTCTGCAACCTGCTGCACCTCTGCCGGGGTCTGCAGGGTCCCTGCTGCACCTCTGCAGGTCCCTGCTGCACCTCTGCCGGACTGGGCAGGTCCCTGCTGCACCTCTGCAGGTCCCTGCTGCACCTGTGCCGGGCTGGGCAGGGTCCCTGCTGCACCTCTGCAGCCGCTGGCACTGTCCCTGCCGCCGGAACGCCGCGACAACGCAGCCACCCTGGCCCCAAAGGCTCCGCGAGCCCCGGAGCCCGTGCAGGCAAGGTAAGGCACCGTTCCCGTTAATTGGTGGTTGGGCAATTAGGCAGGAGGAGGAGGAAGAGGAGGAGGAGGAGGAGGCAGCGGAGGCCTCTGCAGGCGCAGGGAGCGGCAGGAGGGAGGATGTGATGCTGCCGTGGGAGGGATGCAGGGATGCTGGAAGGAGAGGAGGGATGCCAGGCAATCCATCCTCCTGCCGGCCTCCTCCCGCTGCTCTCAGCCGCGACTCCTCGGGCTCTGCTGGCTGCTCAGCCCCCCAGCTCCCCTCCCTCCAGCCCTGATTCCCTCGGGGATGCTCTCAAACCTCTGCCCCATCTGCCTGCCCGGATCAGGAGCCAATTTCCCCGGCAGGAGGAGATCGTGGGCCCCAAATCGGGCTCGCCAGCCCCTGGGAACCCACCCAGAATCCCAGAGGGGACAGCAGGACACGGCCACTCCCATGCCCAGCAGGACAGTACCCAACCTCCCTCTCCCGTGTGCTGCAGCCCCACAGAGGAAGGGAACACAGGGAGAGAGCTCCTGGAGGCTGCTTTTCCCACGGGACCCCCTTCCCAAAGCCCTGTTCTGCTCATTCACCTGGGAAATTGTACAGACTAAAGAAGGCAACAGCAGCTCTTGGCTCCTCTGGCAGCAGGGGTGTTCAGCCTGCCTTTAGAGGCACCAAAGTAGAGATAAAAATAACCCAAGACCATGCAGAGGAGCTGTTTGTCCCTGCCTGACGCCTGAGGCCGAGCTCCTGCCCCTGCCTGTCCTCAGAGCTGCTGTTTTAGGGCTTCACATCCTCCTCCAGCTGCTGCCTTGACCTTCCATCTGCACATGCAGAACTGTCCTCCAGGGCCAGTCCTTGTCCTTCTGATCTGGTTGCTCCCTGCAGGGATCTTTTGGAGCTCATTATCCACGTCCTGCTGTCTCCAGAGCCTGGCTGGAGCCTCCCCTCCCTCCACGGCTGAGGAAGGGTTAAACCCCTCAGCCTCCTCACTGGGTTTCAGATCATTTCTCCTGGGGGAAATGCGTGTGCAGGCCCTGAGGCTCCTGTGCAGCTGCTGGAGAAGGCAGGTTTGCCTTCCAGGGGCACGCAGAGCCCCCAGGACAGGAGCCCTCCGTGTCCTCCTGCTGCTCCGGGGTCACTGTGGTCGGGAGATGTCTCTTCCATTCCTGCTGGAAGTTTGAAGGAGGATAACAACAGATGCAGGGGCTGCAGGGAGGCCGTGATGGGGTTGTGTTTGAGGAGCTGTTCTCCAGAGCTGGAGCTGTCTCCAGGCCAGATTCCTACGTGATGTGTGATGAATCCTCACCCTGTCACCACAGGGTCACTTGTTTCCCCATTTTTCAGCTTTGGGCACCTGCAGAATCGTTTGCAGAGCCTTTAGCCTCCCCCAGCTCTGTTGTGGGAGGTTTTGTTTTCACCCAAACTATTCCAGACCTGGGGAGGGATGGATATTTTCCTTGGAGCTGCTGATTTTTCCCCTGAACCACACAGTCAAACAATTGCCTCCCTGCCAGCCGAGGCTGAGAGATGGATTGTCCCTGCTCTGCCACTTTGGGGACGGGCATTTTTCACTCTCCCTGCTCTGCAACCTTATTGTCCTTTGCTGTCACGAAGTGATTATCCCTTCAGTGCCAGGGATCTCCATCTCACAGAGCACAGTTCACTGAACATCCCAGAGCTCAGAGGAACCTCCAGCCCAAGACAACAAATAATGACATCAGCAAAATTCACCCCTGGAGAACCAAGAGCCAAACCAGCCAAGGAAACCCCAACCCTGAAAGAAAACTGGGTTCAGCTCTTGTGTCCAGAGCTGGGAGATTTTAAAGGCAGCAGAACTGCAGAGAATTCTTGTCAGAGGACCTGGAATCATAACAGAATTCTGGAATGGTTTGAGTTGGAAGGGACCTTACAGCTCACCCCATTCCACCCCTCCATGGGCAGGGACACCTTCCACCATCCCAGGCTGCTCCAGCCCGGTCTTGGACACTTCCAGGGATCCAGGGGCAGCCACAGCTCCTCTGGCCACCTGTGCCAGGGCCTCACCTCCCTCACAGGGCAGGATTTATTCCCAGTATCCCACTAACCCTGCTCCCTGTCAGTTTGAAGCCATTCCCTCTTGCTCTGTCCCTCCATCCCTTGTCAAGTCTCTCTCCATCCTTCCTGTAGCTCCCTTCAGGGACTGGGATTAAGCAGAACCCAGATTAATTTTAATCTCCTTTGTTATATGTGTTTCATCTACAGAATCCGTCAATAATTATCAGCATTAATTAATTCCCCACAACATTGCACCGTTCTGAATTTGCCCAGAAATGTTTCTCATCTACAGGTGTGCAGGAAGGGACAGAAAGGAAAGAGCTACAATGAATCCAGCACAAAACGTGTAGGAAATGATGCTTTTAAAAATAAGAAAGGGAGTTAAGATTGAGGCTGTGCCTCAGCTCCATCCCCTGCTGCCTTCAGGGTTGGTGGCTCGTTGTGTTCACCCATTTGTGATGTCATGTGTGATTTTCATGTGCTGTGTGACACAGCTCCCACCATGAATCCCAGCCAGCCTGTGGGGAATCACAGCATCCTGCCCTGGGATTGCTTGGGATTCCACTGCTCAAGAAGCCCCAGAGAACAGGTCAGGCTGGGAGAAAACCAATTCTTAGGGACTTTCTGAAGCCTCTAATGAGAAGGACAATCAAGGGCTGGTTTTACTGGAGAGAAGCCTGTCTGGTACCTTGTGCAGGTTCAGTTCCCTACAGAAGCGTGGAGAGATGCTGGATCTCCACAAGACCTCAAGAGCAGAGGCTCCCAGAGCCTGATTTCACCCTCAGGATTCAGAACTGTGGCAATGATCAGAAAACACCGAGTGCAGGAGCACCCATATTGCACCAGAAAGAAGATTTCCCTCATTAAAGGCAAACCGTGCCTCCAGATCACTGACAGGCTTGGAAATGTCCAGCTAGGGAACTTTGTAACCTCCATTTTCAGTAACTTGGGCTTCTTGCAGCACTCTGAGGTGATGGGAGGGCTTTGAACACCTGCTGGAGCTCCATCAGGAGCAGCACCTCTGGCACACGACTGTGGCCGTGCAGATAAAAGCAGGGAGGAGGGAGAGGGCATCAAAGGCTCGGGATGAAGGCTCCCAGTGCTCTCCCTGCCATCTCACGAGTGTGAGGCTCCTCACGGGCCTCAGGGGCTGGGAGGATTCTGGTGTGAGCTGCCAGGAAGGAATGTGAGGGTCCCCAAGGTGTGGGACGTGCTCTGTCCAGGATTACACTCCTCATCCCTGTGGTTTGTGCTGATATGGAGCACTGGAGGAGGGAACAGGATCAGCCATAAACTTCATTCCCTTTCCTGCCTGTCCCCAGCAGGAAAGGCTCAGTAAACAGGAACTGGGTCATTCCCTCTCTCCAGAGGAGCTGGTGTGAGAGGAACAGTTAAAAAATAATCATGCCACACGAGCCACTAGAAAATGCCTTTTCTGAGCAGCTTCTGAGGACACGTGGGAACCTCTTTGGCTTTTCAAACTCAAAGGGACTTTGCTTAAGTTCCCTTCCAAAGGAAACTGCTTCAGCTCATTATTTGCAGACAGCATCTGTCACTTTTCTATGCCAGTGGCTGCTGATGGTCCTCAAAGAACATTGTACACATGTGCAGACTGCTGTGTGCCCAGAAAGGACTGCTATTATATCAATTTTCCACTTGAAAGCAGCAATAACAGCAAATAAAGCTGGAGCCACGTGGCTCTGCTGGATCTGGGGCACTCACGGAGCCATTCACCCTCCCTGGGAGATGAGAGCCCCCGGGGGCCCCGTGGCAGTCCCAGGCACAAACTGGTTCCACTGGTGGGCAAGGCACAGCCAGGGGCTCTCAGCCCTGTCCCCTCGGGGACCTGCCCGAGGAGCCTCTGCTGCCTGCAGGACCAGAGCCCCAGGGGACACCTGGCTGTGTCTGCCCTGTCCTGGAGCCCAGCCCACCCCAAAATGCATTTCCTGTGGGGTGTGGGAGTGATGGACACAGCCAGACCTTGGCCAACCACCACTGGAGGTGTCCTCTCCTGTGGGAGCAGCAGGAGCTGAACCCTCAGCTCCTTCTCCAGGGCTGCATCTAAAGGAAGGACAGAATTGAATAATCTGCTCCTCTGGAAAAGTCAGCAATGGGGAAAGGCAAAGAAATTCCGGGTGAATTGTGCCCCCCCTGACCCTTCCTGGCAGGTTGGTAAAATCCCCACATTCCCCAGAGGTCACACAGATGCCTCAGAGTGATCTCTGCAATTCAGATCTGTGCTTTCCCCGTGGAAGAAGAATTGGAGCTTTCCCACAGAGGAGACATTTCAGTTTTCAGCAGTTAAAAATCAGATTGTTGAAATAATGGTGCTGCAGGAGGAGGAATGAGCCTTCTCCCTGTGACTGCCAAGTGCAAACAAGGGACATCACCTCCTGCCTTCTGATCAGAACTGCTTTTTCCTTGGACATGGGAAAATGATGGGATTGCATGGGATGCCCCCTTTGCCAGGAGCAGCACGGAACGAGCCAAGTGTCACACCAAAAAACCCAGCTGAAGGAGCTTCCCTGTCACCCCAGCAACTGCTGAGCAGGGAAATGCCCTCCCATGGCACAGGGAGTAGGGTGAGAGCTGCTGCAGGAACATCCCCTGGGAGCTGCTCTTCATCCACACCTGCCCCAGGAGCAGCTCACCCCCTCAGAAGGAGAAGCAGGGAGGGAGCTGCAGGCCACCAAGGTTCTCCAAGTTTGGATTTTGCAGGAGCCTGTTTCAGTGCACTGACTCCTTAAAGATGTTTGTGGAATGTTTTTCAAGAGGTTGGTTTGCTCGGAGTTGGAAAAGTGCATTTTGGTGTTTCCACACCGAATGGATTTCACACAACATCTCAAGTTCCTTTAAAAGGCCTTAAATATCTGGATGTGTTCCAAAAGTTGGAACATTCCTGTTTCGGTTCTGTCACAGCTCATCTTTTCCATTCATTATGTTTTGCTTAACCTTTGGGATAAAGATGCCGTCATTCTCCCAGGGCTTCTGCAGCATTCTAATAGGAACTGGCAGATTTGGAGGATACGGATGGATTTCAGGGAACAATAATTCCATCTCCGCTGTGCCGGGCTGCAAACGGCCGCTCCACGTGCTGGACCTGCTCCAGAGGGATCCAGACTGAGAACTGGATGGTCCCTTTTAAAAACTCAGCCTAGTTCTGCTCTTGCTAAAGCCGGTACCAGCCGTGCTGCTGGCTCCAGCAGGGAAAAGATGGGATTGGTGGTGCCAGGATCTCCCACTGGAGGGATGTGCTGGAATATCCAAATCTGCAGGGCCAGGGAGGGGATTCTGTGTCTGGGGAGAGCCCAGCTGGAGCAGTGCCCAGTGCTGGTGTCCCCAGTGTAAGAAGGACAAGGAAGTGTTGGAACAATCCCAGAGCAGACCTGGAAGTTGATGGAGGGCCTGGAGCAGCTCCCCGATGGAGCCAGGCTGGGAGAGCTGGGATTGTGCAGCCTGGAGGGGAGAAGGTTGTGTGGAGACCTCAGAGCCCCTGCCAGGACCTGCAGGGGCTGCAGGGAACCTGGAGAGGGACCCTACCAGGAACTGAAGTGACAGGACAAGGGGGAATGACTTCCCAATGACAGAGAGTGGGTTTAGATGGGATTTGGGGAAGAAATTCTTCCCTGGGAGGGTGAGGAGGCCCTGGCACAGAGCAGCTCTGGCTGCCCACACCACCAAGGTCACCACTGATCCAAGTCCTCAAGTGCAACATCCACACGTTTTTTGAACCCTTCCAGGGATGGTGACTTCACCAACTCCCTGGCAGCCCCTCCCATTGCTCGAACACCCTTTCAGTGAAGGAATATTCCCAAATACCCACCCAGACCTCCCCTGGCCCAGCCTGGGGCCGTTCCCTCTCCTCCTGTCCCTGTTCCCTGGGAGCAGAGCCCGACCCCCCCGGCTGTCCCCTCCTGGCAGGGACTTGTGCAGAGCCACAAGGTCCCCCCTGAGCCTCCTTTTCTCCAGGCTGAGCCCCCTCAGCTCCTTCAGCTGCTCCTGGGGCTCCAGCCCCTTCCCCATCTCCATTCCCTGCCCTGGACACGCTCCAGCCCCTCGATGTCTCTTATTCTCAACATCTTTCTTCTTCACCTTTCTATTTATAGCCTGGGCTTTTTAAAAATTGCATTCGAGTGAAAGGCCACCTGCCAGGGCTAAACACACACAGGGCACACACCTCGCCTGGCCGGTTCAGGAGGGAAACAACACGGGGACCACAGGCACGGGGAGCGCTGGGAGCTCTCCCAAATCCCTGGGAAACCCGGCAAAGTGCCCTTGAATGTCCCGAGGAGCGGGGGTTTGCTGCTGAAGCCGCCGGTGGCCGAGGAGGGTGCGGGTCTGTCTGCTCTGAGGAGCTTTTGGAGCGCTGACTTTTGGCAGGGGACGTGGCAGCCACCGGCACGGCGGAGCCCCGGAGCAAGGCAGAGCACCGGGCTCCGTCCTCTGCACCACGGCCACAGCAGAACTGCACAGCAAGGAGACCAAACTGCTGCTCTGGAACCAGAGGAACGGCGGAAATGCCACCATGGCAGTGATTACAGCCGCGCCGTTAATTGCGGTGATGAGCACGGGGCAGGGGGCAGGAGGGGAGCAGAGCCCGGCAGAGCAGGGCCCGTCAGCCCTGTGACAGGGGGGAAAGGTGGGCAGGGGGGTGGGATGGGGGCCACGGTGTCCCCAGGGGTCCCAACAGCTGGAATGTTGGGTGCTGGGACAGGAATTGCAGTGGGGAAAGGTGGGCAGGAGGGGTGGGATGGGGGCCACGGTGTCCCCAGGTGTCCCAGCAGCTGCAGTGGTGGCAGGTGGGACAGGAACGGCAGTGGGGTCACAGCTGTGTGGGGTGGGATGGGAATGGCAGTGGGGAAAGGTGGGACAGGAGGGGTGGCTCTGGAGGCTGTCCCCAGGTGTCCCAGCAGCTGGAATGTTGGCAGCTGGGACAGGAACAGCAGTGGGGTCACAGCTGTGGGGTGGGACAGGAACAGCAGTGGGGTCACAGCTGGGTACAGAAGGGCTGACTGACCCTGCTCGCTGGGGGAATTGCCCACCTCACCTCTCTGAGCACAGCAGCCCCATCTGAACTGATGATTCCAGGTTGTTTTGGTGCAGTGGAGGAAAAGGAGCCAATTTCAGCCCGTCCCACCCCGAGCAGGGTGTCTGAACTCAGGCTGTGTGCCTGGCTCTGGGGCCACTGCAGCTCTCACACGTTTAAATTGGGTGCAACAACACTTTCTGTGGCATCACCACTGAAACTCTCAGCACTTTGGGGAGCAGCTCCCTTTCCCGAAGCCACACAGCAAAGATCAAAGCTCTGAGCTTGCTGAGGTCCTACTGAAATTCCCTGAGTCAACAATAGTATTAATAATTACAGATGAATCAGAAGATCACAGAACGGTTTGGGTTGGGAGGGACCTCAAAGCCCACCCAGTGCCACCCCTGCCATGGCAGGGACCCCTCCCACTGCCCCAGGCTGCTCCCAGCCCCATCCAACCTGGCCTTGGGCACTGCCAGGGATGGGGAAATGTTCCTCAGACAAGTCCTGAGCAGTCCCAGTCTCTGGTTTCTGCTGAATAATGTGGATCGCACCCTCTGCAGCCAACCTGAGAGCCCTGAGCTGCAGTTTGCATCCATTTAACACAGCAGAAGTCAGCTGCCACTGCATCCCACCATGGATACAGCCCTGACCCTGGCACAGGGGCAGGATCACCCCACAGCTGCCCCCAGGGCTGGGCACAGGGGTAAAATCACCCCAGATGTGCCCCCAGGGCTGGGCACAGAGGTGAGATCACTCCAGATGTGCCCCCAGGGCTGGGCAGAGGTTTGGGATCACTCCAGATGTGCCCCCAGAGCTGGGCAGAGGTTTGGGATCACTCCAGATGTGCCCCCAGGGCTGGGCAGAGGTTTGGGATCACCCAGATGTGCCCTCAGGGCTGAGAGGATGGGATCTGCCAAGGGGAAGGTGTGAGGGGTCCCTGAGCAGGGCCTGGGACATCAGTCCAGGGGATTGTAGCCCTTGCTGCCACTTCTGTCCCCCCAGAGCGGGCAGGGGCTCATTTGGGGCTCATTTGGGGCTCATTTGGGGCTCACTTGGGGCTCATTTGGGGCTGGCTCCATCTCCTGACCCCAGAGCACTGAGGGTGCAGAGCTCAGCCTCGTCTGCTTTTGCCTCAAGTGAACCCCACTGAGCTCAGACAGAGGCTTCAAAACTCACAGGGGTGTTTTGGAGATCATCAGCAGCTCAGCTGGAGCTGTGCCCGTGATTCCTCCTGGGAATCAGGGTAAAGCCAGCTCGTGCTGTGGCTCTGTAACGTGGGCTGCCTCGGCAGCCTGGGCAATCAGCTCCTCTCCGATCCAGGGAATCGTGTGGAAAGGCAGTTTTCCCTCCGAAGGAAAATGGAGGCTTAGATGAAAGCCACATATTTTTTATGCAAATGATATTTTTCAAGGAAAAAACGGAATTTTTTTTTTTTAAATTCTGAACTTGTCGCTATTTCCATGGTTTTATCCCCCGTGTCTTCTGGCTGGGTGTTTTTATTCAGAAAAAAAGTGGTTTGTGTGCAGTGCCCACGTGCGTGCACGAACAATGGATGTTTGCTTAGGGGGGTCGTTCATTACCCTCACCCTCCTTGGTCATCCCCTGGTTCTGTCACTGTTGTGTTGTCCCTCGATGGTCTGACCCCGAATTAACCCAGAGCGAGGGTGACTTGGGGACCAAACCGAGTGATGTCTGCGGAGGTGGAGATTGGATTCCTCCTGTTAACGGGCGCCTTCCCTGGCAGCAGCTCAAACCCAGCACTTCAGAACCCTCTCCAGCCTTTGATTGTCTCTGATGAGATCATGATTCAGACTGCTCCAGCAGCTTCTCAGGAACAAAAGCCCTGGGGGAGTGGAGCTGGATGCACGGCTTGGAGAGGAATCCGGGTTTCATTCACTCCAGCAGAAAGAAAAGTGTCAAACGAGCCCCCAGATGGGGATGGAGACGGTGACAGCCTGGGCAGGGAGGAGCCCGAGGGACGCAGAGCATCCCTAGGACAGGGAACAGCGTTAGGGAACCCAGTGATTCGCCCTAAAGGGGTTGATTGAGGAAGTTTTGGATGTTCAGAGCTTCTGCTCTTTGGTCTAAGACTGAAAAGTGGAAGAAAATGAGTTTTGGATGTTCAGAGCTTTTGCTCGTTGGTCTAAGACTAAAAACTGGAGGAAAACAGGGACACCCCGAGTGCCCCACCAAACCCTGCTTGAAAGCAATTAAATGGTTAATAAAACACAGGCAAATCCTTTCCTTGCTATTTCTTCCTGGGAAAAGGATGGATCTTTGTTGCTGCTGTTGTTGTTGTCGTTGTTGTTTTCCTGAGTATTAAACAAGTAAAAAGAGAAAAATCCACCTTGAGAGATACAACAAGCACGGAAGGGTTCAGCCTAATTAATTCTGCTCTTCAAGTCATTATCACCTCGCAGCAGGTGAAGAGGAGCTGCTAGACAGACTGATACCGAGGCTTTGGTGTTTAAACTGACCCTGAAGATTATGGAAATCTCCTCTCCAGGAGGAGAGGACGCGGAGAAGGGATTCCTCTCCCCAGCACAGGGGAAGCAGGGGACAGGAGGAAATGGTTTTGTGCCCAGGGTGGAATTCTGCAGCGCAGCTTTGCTGAGTCCGTGACAGTGCAAATGTCCCTGGAATTCCCCTTTTCCAGCTCTGCCTCACACGGATGGGAACACTTCACTTCTTGCATGGATTTATTTTTTTTTTTCCTTCCAATACCTGAAGGAGCTACGAGAAAGATGGAGAGAGATTCTTCACAAGGGGTGGAGGGACAGGACAAGGGGGAAGGGTTTTACACTGAAGGAGAGTAGCTTGAGATGGGATATGGGGCAGGAATTGTTCCCTGGCAGGGTGGGCAGGCCCTGGAATGGAATTCCCAGAGCAGCTGTGGCAGCCCCTGGATCCCTGGCAGTGCCCAAGGCCAGGCTGGACATTGGGGTTGGATCACCCTGGAGCAGTGGGAGGTGTCCCTGCCATGGCTGGGGTGGCACTGGGTGGGCTTTGAGGTCCCTCCCAACCCAACCCATCCTGGGATTCTTTGGCTGCCCATGTCCCCATGTCCCCAGAGGAGCCTGCTCTGGGCACCCTCCCTCCCCTGCCACGAGGTCCTGCTGCCTCCTGCACCCCCAACCCCACACAAGCTCAGGATCTCAGCAAACACAGCTCTGCAGCTCCTGCAGGAACACAAACCCTGTGAGGAACGGCTGGGGGAGCTGGGGGTGTTCAGCCTGGAGAAAAGGAGACTCAGGGGTGACCTTGTCATCTCTACAACTCCCTGAAAGGTGGCTGTGTCAGGTGGGGTTGGGCTCTTTCTCCAGGAACTGACAGAATGAGAGGACACAGCCTCAAGCTGCACCAAGGGAAATACAGGCTGGATATTAGGAAAAAGTTTTTATGGAAAAGGTGATAAAGTGCTGGAATGGCCTGCCCAGGGAGGTGGGGGAGTCACCATGCCTGATGTGTTTAAAAAAGGACTGGACGTGCCATGGTTCAGTTGAGGTGTTGGGGCTGGTTGGACTCAGTCTGTAAGATCTCTCCCAACCTGGTGATTCTGTGACTCAGTCCATGGGAATGGAAAGTGGGCAGTGAGGTGGTCTGGCTGTGTTTCCTGTTTAGGAGAACTTTTTTACAGGGAAGAGTGATGAAGTCATGGAATTGCCTGCCCAGAGAGGTGGTGGAGTCACCATCCCTGGAGGTGTTTAAAGAAAGACTGGATGTGGCACTGGGTGCCAGGGTTTAGTTGAGGCGTCAGGGCTGGGTTGGACTCCATGATCTTGGAGGTCTCTGCCAACCTGGGGATTCTGTGAATTCTGTGATTCTGTGATTCTTTGTGATTGTGTGTGATTGTGTGTGATTGTGTGTGATTGTGTGTGATTGTGTGTGATTCTGTGATTCTTTGTGATTCTGTGATTCTGTGTGATTCTGTGATTGTGTGTTATTGTGTGTGATTGTGTGTGATTGTGTGTGATTCTGAGATTCTTTGTGATTCTGTGATTCTGTGATTCTGTGTGGTTCTGTGTGATTCTGTGGTTTTGTATGGTTCTGTGATTCTGTGATTGTGTGTGATTGTGTGTGATTGTATGTGATTCTGTGATTCTTTGTGATTCTGTGATTCTGTGATTCTGTGATTCTGTGTGGTTCTGTGATTCTGTGTGGTTCTGTGTGGTTCTGTGTGGTTCTGTGGTTTTGTATGGTTCTGTGATTCTGTGATTCTGTGTGATTGTGTGTGATTGTATGTGATTGTATGTGATTCTGTGATTCATTGTGATTCTGTGATTGTGTGTGATTGTGTGTGATTCTGTGTGATTCTGTGATTCTGTGTGATTCTGTGATTCTTTGTGATTCTGTGTGGTTCTGTGTGATTCTGTGGTTTTGTATGGTTCTGTGATTCTGTGATTGTGTGTGATTGTGTGTGATTGTATGTGATTCTGTGATTCTTTGTGATTCTGTGATTCTTTGTGATTCTGTGGTTCTGTGTGGTTCTGTGTGGTTCTGTGGTTTTGTATGGTTCTGTGATTCTGTGATTCTCTGTGTGCCAGCCTGACCTGGGGCACTGCACGGCTCAGGTTGGGTTTCCACCCCCACAGCTCTGTGGACCCTCTGTGTCTCTGTGACTCTGAACCCCTCTGAAGGGGAACTGCTCTGTTCTCCCTCCCGTGGCAGCGCCAGGGTCACCTCCAGCCAACAGCCCCAGCCCTGGGGAGGAGGGCTGCATGTGGAATTGCAGCTGGAGCTGCTGTGTGTGCCTGCAGGTGTCCTGTGTGCCTGCAGGTGTCCTGTGTCCTGTGTGCCTGCAGGTGTCCTGTGTGGCCCCAGGTGTCCTGTGTCCTGTGTGCCTGCAGGTGTCCTGTGTGGCCCCAGGTGTCCTGTGTGGCCACAGGTGTCCTGTGTCCTGTGTGCCTGCAGGNCAGGTGGCCTGTGTGCTTGCTGGGTTCTGGTGTCCTGTGTGGCTGCAGGTGCTCTGTTTCTTGTTTGGTCACAGGTGTCCTGTGTGCCTGCAGGGGTCCTGTGCGCCTGCAGGTGTCCTGTGTCCGGTGTCCTGTGTGCGTGCAGGTGTCGTGTGTGGCCCCAGGTGTCCTGTGTCCTGTGTCCTGTGTCCTGTGTCCTGTGTGGCTGCAGGTCCTGGGCTCGTTCTCACGTCTCCCCCACGGAGCTGCCCCGGGATCCCATCAGTTTGGGGCTCCTCCAGCCCCTCAGGCCTGGGGAAAAATCCACCCCAGAGGAGCAGAAGCTGCTGCTGGGACACACCATAACCCCATCCCCACTCCAGCAGGCTGTGCTAGCCTGAAGGGCTGCTCAGTCCCTGGGGATTGTGTCGGGAGCCTTTCCATCCTGTTTATTTATCCCATCACCTCCCGTGATTCCCGTGTACAGCAGGTTTGTTATCTGAGACAATGCTGATGAGAGCACTGGGATACCAGGGCTGGCAGCACCCAGAGTGGATTTTCTCCACTCTCCTGGGACAAGTGATTCCCCACAAAAGGGGTTTTGCACTCCTACACTATTGATTCTCGAAAGCAAACCCCAAAGTTACATCAGTACCAGCCAGTTCCTTTCCCTGCAGCAAAACAGGGCAGCCCTAAGAGCACAGCTGGTCTCAGTTTTGGTGAAATGTGGTGACCCCAGGGGTGTCTGGGGCACCCAGACCCCCTGGGTGCACGGGGAGCAGGATAAAGGGCTCCTGGAGTGGCACCCAGTGCCTCTCTGACACAACTTTCTGCAAGCCAGAGTGCCCGGGATCAGCAGCAAAAAATAACCACGTGGCCCTGGAGTCAGCACCCAGGCAAGATCAGCTCAGGAGGAAGCCAAAAACAAAGAGCACGGGGAGGGAGAAGGAAGAGGAGCCAGGAATTTGCATTCCCACGACTGAGGAGATTTATCTGCATTTCTAGTTAATAGAAGACATTAATTGATTCATGTTTTTTTACGGCTGCACACTGAGCTATTTCTGTCTGGAAGGAGACACTCTTAAATGGAATGAGTCAGACCAGACCTGTTATGTCACCCTGGGACCCTGAAAGACTTGTTAACAGCTCTGAAGAAATCGAGTTGCTTCACAGGGCTATTTTCTCTTCAGACATCAAAAGCAGAGAGAAAGGAGAGGAGTTCTGAAGGCTGAAAATGATTTTTTTACACGGTCCTTTGCATTTGACACATAGCAACAGGATAATCAAAGAGCTCTGCTCTTCACAAGACACTTCCACAGACATCCCAGCAGGATTTATCCATCCAGCCAAGCAGGAGCTCCTGGAACGTGGCTAAGGGAAGTCCTAGCGGGTCCCAGCTCCTCAATTCACTTCCTTCCAGATTAACTTAGCAAATGAAAAGAGAAGGAAAGCGTACTTTTCGTCTTTAAAATATTTGGATAAACAAACGTAGGAAGGAATTCCTGCCCGTGAGGGTGGGGAGGGGCTGGGATGGAATTCCCAGAGCAGCTGTGGCTGCCCCTGGATTTCTGGAATGTCCCAGGCCAGGCTGGACACTGGGGCTGGGAGCACCTGGGGCAGTGGGAGGTGTCCCTGCCATGGCAGGGCTGGCACTGGATCATCTTAACTTCCCTTCCAACCCAGACCATCCTGGAATTCTGTGCCTTTCCTCCAACCCCCTGTTCCCTACAAAGCCACCTGTCCTCTAGGCAGCAGTAAACAATGCTCTTGGTTATAAAGTAAGACCACAGTGGCCTTCCAGATGCCACAAGGGCTGCTGTGACACATCCTGGTGGCTCTGCCCAAGGAGAGGGTGACAGTTCCTGGGATGGAGCCAGCCCAGGAGCTGCGAGGAGATGTCCTGAAGGAACATCTTTAAATCTGTGCTGTGCACTTTTCAGGAGTCGGTAATTTTCTAAAGAGTCACTTTATTTCACACCAACAGCGAGAGATTAGTAAATTACCTCAAGTAAAGGGAAAAAAGAACTGTGAAGATGCAAGTGGCTGTTTTTAGAATGGTAATCCTTTGAGATGGCATAGCTACAGTCTAAAGGACCTTTGACAGATCAGCAACATCCCCTTCTCACTGAGGAATCCCTTCAGCTCCCATCCAGCAGGAGCTGTGGGGAGCAGTCTCAGGAATTGTTTCTTAAGATATGACAGATAAGAGCCTTTTTTCCTTGAATGTTCTGTGGCGTAGTAGAAGAAGAGTTAAAAAAAAAAAAAGCTTATAAAAGCTGTTATTCTAGGTTTTTCTTGGTCGTTTATTATTTTTTATCTACAAATTCTTTCTGTGCCCTGCCAAGGTCTCGCTGTAAAGGTGTGAAGCAACTCCCCTGCCCACGACAGGTGGGCAGAACTTTTATATTATATTTTACGTATTTTTTATTTACTATTAATCACCAATGCCTACTTCTAATGTTAGACATGTCACTTCTATTCTATACTAATCCCTGTGAGCTACTACAGTAGAAAAATGGATGACAAGAAGAAGAACAAAAAGAACAAGAACTACACTTAGATCTTCTATGTTTTTCTTTTGACTCTTTTCTAAAAATCTTAATATTCTACATTTACACTCTGTGATTATTTAACTATTACTACTATTTTTGTTACATTCTCGTGGCTTGTCATTCATTTCACAAGCTGAAAGCTTTTCCATGGACCGAGATCCAGGACAGTGTCTGTCTGGGGTCTGTGCATGGGGGTCTCTGACCCCTGCCAGGACCTCAAACCCTCCAGGGCAGTCAGAGGAGTGCCCTGAGCTCTGACAGAGCAGAGGTGGCACAGCCATCACATTTTGTCCATAAACGTTGTCACTTTGCACAGATGGCCTCTGTCAGTGACAAAGCCCATGCACACAAAGCCCCACCTGTGCCTGCAGCCCTGTGCCAGCATCCCCCCCTCACTCTGGGCAGGCACTCAGGGAGTGTGGAACTCAAACCCACAAACGCTTTGTTTCTCACCATTAGGCCAAAAATATCTGTGGGGAACGCTGGCAGACCGAAAGCGTTTGTCATTTCTGCTCCTGTTTCCCTGGTGACAAAAAGAAAAAGAAAACAAAAAAACTACAAACCCCCCCCTGGTTTTTCCAGCCCTGCAGCTCATGGGCTTGTCCATTTTGTGTTGATATTTGGTGCTGCCTTTGGTTCAAAGCAGCACAAGGGTGGCAGCAGCCTGTGGAATGAGCCTCATCCTCCTCTGGAAACTGAAGCCTCCTCACCAAAAAGAGCTGGAATCTCTTTGCCTCCCTCCAGGTTGGAAACTGCTGCCTGGCCAGGCTGTTCACGACAGAATAGAAGCCTGTTTGGCCTCATCCTCTTTAGGAAGGGAGAGTTGTGCCTCATTGCTCCTCTGCCAGGCAGGAGCCATCCCTCCCAGGGCTGGTGATGGGACATCTGCTGTTTTCTCCAGCCTTTATTTCGGTGCTGCTGCCTGGAAGGTTTCTGCAGCTGGTGGGCATCAGAGGAGCCCATCCTAGGGCTCAGCTCTGCCTTCCGGGTGTGCAAGGCAGGAGCCAGGCTTTCTGCTGAGCTCTGCTGGCTCTGGGTGTCACCACCCCCTGTTTGTGACTCCCCCAGCAGCCCAAGCAGGATGGCGGGAGCTGGCCCCGAGTGTGGGGGGCACAGTGGCTGAAAGCCAAATGACTCAGGCTAAGAGCCCCGTTTTTAGATGCTAATGAACAGGAATCTCATCCATCTGGGGTCTGTATGACCCATGTCTGAGCTGTGAGCCTCCCAAGGGTCAGAATCACCTGGGAGAGGAGGAGCATGTGGGGCAGGGAGCAGCCCCAGCCTGGGCTGTCCTCCTCTTTTCCCTGCCAGCATTTCCTCCCCTCTCTGGAGAGCTCTGGAGTTTTGACATTTGAGGCACAGGACCCACCTTGCAAGCAAAGCAGAGGGTTTATAGGAGGGAAAAGCAATGGCCTGATCTGTTTATCTCCGAGTCAATCAATCCCTGCAGAAGGAGGATGTGAACAGGCACAGCTCAGGGAGGGTCTGAGCAGCTGGAAGCTGATGGACTCCATGCTCCTTCTTGAGGGATTTTATTTGTGCTTTCAGAACAGAACTACAAAGGCACAAATAAATCCACCTCCTCTGGGAAATTGTCCTTTGTCCTGCTCCCTGTCAGGCACTCGGGGCTGCTGGAGCAGGTTCATTGCAGGAACCTTGTCCCTGCTGGGCTGCAGGGCTCCTCAGGGAGTGCCAGGGGAGGGAGAGGGGTGCATGCTGCAGACCTGCTGGCAGAGCTGCTGGGACAGGCTGCTGCTGTGGGGAGTGACCAGGCCTTGCTGCCCTGATGGACACTGCTGCAGGGATCCCAGCTCTGACCTTCACACCTCCCTCCCCAAATCCCTCCCTGACAAAACTCCACGCTCCTGGCTCTGTCCTTCCCTTTGGCTGTGACTGCCCCTCACCACACTGCTGCAGGGTCATCCCACATCTCCCAGCCCCCTTTTCTGGGCTAAACAAGCTAAAATTTAGTCCAGTCTTGTCCAGCAGGACAAGTCCTCCCCAGAAAATCCTCTCTGAAGCTCCGTGCCTGCTGCAGGGTGGATTGACCCTCCTTGAATGGGGCAGAGGAAGAGAAACCTCTCTGGCTGCTGCACCTCCTGTGGGTGATTCCTTGCCCAGAGAGGGCTAAAGAACAGCACAAAGGCACTGATTCCCTGATTTTGATGCCTTCTCCCTGCTCCTGGTGGTGGTTCACACCCATCCCGAGGGCTGGAGCTTCTGTCCCAGGGGATCTGAGAGATGCACCTGTCAGGAGCTGGCATCCTCCAGCTGGAGGCCCTCCAGAGGTCTCCTGTGGCTCAGTCACCCTGGGAGGGGTCAGCTCTGTCCCCACCCCGGGCACAGGGAGCTGGCTCTCAGGGTGACCCAGGTCCTCCCCTCAGGCAGGCTGGCCCAGCTTCACCCAGCTGGCAGCAAACTGGGGCCAGCTCAGGGCACTCCTGGCAGCCTGAGGTGCCCAGCGTGGGCTGCTCCGTGGGACACAGCCCTGCCCTGCAAGCTGAGGGACAGCAGCAGCTCAGGGAGGTCCCTGCTGTCCCAAGAAGCACTTCATCCTCAGGCCTGAACATTCCTACGACTCCCCTCACTCCTCTTGATGCCTTGGGAAGGCTG
>WAAE01024206.1:0-73288 GCA_013400495.1 Nicator chloris
TTTTTTTTTTTTCTTTTCTCAATATTGATTTCTTGCCAGAAAAAATTCAAGTTTTCAGCTGCTTTTCTCTCAGAAGAGCCTCTGCCTACTTTCATGAATTCTCTCTGCCATCCCAAAGATATGCCTTTGGAAGGCATAGAGACTTGTATAATCCCCCAAGTCCTATTAATATCAGTAAGAATGATACAAATTTGATTCCAAAGAGCCAAAGGGAATGATGAAAATGGCCTCAAAGCTGTTTTTCAGAGTCAAAATAGTCTGCCTCATCTTGGCACTAAAATGTGCTGCTGCCACAGGAGTGGTCCAGCTCCCACTGCTTCTTACTTCTTGCTGTCTCTCATTTTGTTGTCTGCCATTTCACTTGTGGTACAGAAGGAATAGGGGTGGGTCTTTTAATGACCCACACTGCTGAGAGCACCGAGTTATACAGGAAATTATGCAGGAATGCTACTCAGCTCATCAAACTACTGCATAACTTAAGGCTGGCTTTGACTGGAAGGTTTACTAAATGAACAACAAAAGCACATGGAAGGTGTTCAGCAGCAGCATCACAGTGCCCCACACAAATGTCTGATTCAGGCTTAACAGGAAAATAGATGTCATCTACTCAAAGAGGGGACAGGGAGAGAAACAGGGAGATACTAACACAGAAGGGGAAAGAGAAAGAAATAGAGAAAGAGAAGAAAAGAGAAACAAAGAGAAGGAAAGAAGGAGAGAGGGAGGGAGGGAAGGAGAGAAGAAAGAAATTATTTCACCATACTACTCAGTGAAATATGTATCTCCTGAACTTTGCAGGACACAATAACATTTGAAGTCAAAATCTTGAACCACCAGATGGAGGATTTAGCCCTCTCTTTTACAATTAATTCCTTGTCAAGCCATGTTCTACTTCTACAGAAAAAGAGGGAAGCCAAGTCTCTTTTGGGTTGTAAAAACAATGGAATAGAAATCGGTCAGGAGAAGAAGCAAAAAAAGCCACTGTCTTGAGCTATCTACTGAAGAAAATTAACTTTCCCAAAATAAACATCAGAGATATTAAAGTTCAATACCTTAATCTGTCTGGACACCCGATTGTGACATCTGGACAGCAAAATTGCTATTTATTCTTTCTGAAGAACGTAAACTGAGTCACTGGCACAGAACAAAGAATTTAAAGTCAAATTATGTTCCATGTGGCAAAAGTGGCAAGTGTCACCTGTGCCACATCATCCAGATAGCACCAGATGATCTGCAGTTCAGATGAATAAGAAAATGAGAATAAATGAAAGTTTCTTCTTGGCTTTGACCCTGGCACACATCTGATCAAAACCCATGGTGGTTAAATATCTTGTTCTGAATCTCAAAATACTTCCCTGTTATATACTTCTTGCCATCACTTTTTCACTCTCAGTGAACAGGGATGTTATTTTTTTCATAGGGGAGGTATCAGGTCATGGCCCCTGGCAAATCAACATGAATCACAGGCCACATGATTCAAATGTGCTCTAAGAAAGAGAATTTTAGCATCCTGAAACTCCATGCTTAAAGCACTGAACGAGGAAACCAGTGTGTTGCTTTAAGAGGCCAATCCTTTCACATTCATTATCAAAACCAGTAAAGGAGCGAGCGTAAAACATTTCCTCTGACTTACACCTTTTATATAGAAAAACCAAGCACACTGGCCCAGCATTGTTAGTTTTAGTAGAATATCTGCTGGATAACACAACAGATATGCACGTAGGTAAACATAAACACACATTCACACAAGATACTGAACTTTGGGTTGGCAGCCAGGCTCTGGTAACCCATGTCCCCTGGGTACAAATCAGCTATGAAGGAACAGGAAAAAGTCAGTGTAATAGTTAACTAGCCCAGTGGGCTGTTATTCATCACAAGCAGAGAAACAACAGTGCAGGTTGCAATGCTGGTCCCCTCTCCCTCTGGAATGCTACTGGATGCCTGGAATTAAATTCAGCAGTGAAAAAAACCAGCAAATGTAGTGTCAACATAAGAAAGAAGCTGAATTTTGCCTCCTGAAGCTGCAAGTAAGGAGGACTTCTGCATGGAAGCAGAGATTTCCTGTGAAGCTCGATGTTGAAAGAACATGACAGATTCCAGTATAAATATTTATCAAATATGAATGCACAGGTTTTGGTAGGATTAACAAGGTTATTGGTATGAGATCTGGGCAATTATTCCCTATACAGCAGCAAGTGATCAATTCTTGTGGCAACTGGCCAAGTGTCAAAGTTGGTAGCTGCAACCATGGCACCAGGACTGCAACAGAGGGTTTAAAATGCATCCATTCAGGTGAAAGACTAAACCAGGAGAATTCCTACAGCCTATCAGGGAAATTCCCCCAAATATGTCCAAATCTTTCAAAGCCTTTCACAGCAGTGCATTAGAAGTGAACATACCACAACACCCACTGTATTTCTTCCAGTACTACCTCAGTAAGCATTTTGCAGAGAGGCAGTACACTACTGCCTGGACTTCACCTTGAAAAGACAAATTTCATCTGCTTTTTTCCTAGTTTTAAATTATTTAACTTAATCAGTCATGGCAAAAATTACAATCAAAAATTCAGGTTTATTTTTTGTTTTCAACAAAAGCATTGGCTTCTTATTTAAGAAGACCTTGAAATAAATAGTTTAGAAAAAAACACACCAAAAAAAGAGTAGATTCTTGCTTTCCATAAACTCACTTTCTCTCTGAAAGGGTTTGCTCTGTGTCTGGATAATTCATTTACTTTAATTATTTTGAAGTGCTTCTGTTTGAGTGGGTAGGAATTAAGTATCCACAACACCAAAGCAGGTCCTAGAAATAGTTGTTGTGAACAAAATGTTCTGTTGCAGTGGCCCAAATCTGCACAAGCAGTAAGCCTTGAGTATTTTGGCTTTTTCACAAACAGTATCCAGATCCATGAGAATGTATTATAGGACTTACATTTTATGGACAGGTCATATCTTTCTAATCAGGAACTTTACCATTTGTTGGATGTTTTCAGCCCAGATAGCTTTCTGGTTAATTAGGTACACACACTAAAAACAACAAGAAGAAAACAAGCCAAGAAAGTCCTAGGAAAAGTTCATATGGAAGCATTTGGACATAGTTATGTGCACACATCCACAGAGAGAAGAGGAGGAATCTACGGAAAATACACAGGATAATCACTTTACAGTCAGTGCACACTGACTTGAACGAGGATTCGAAAAAGAAACGCATCTAACATTTACATCCCAGGCTGCATATTCAGTGACACCCTTTCTCTCATGACTGTATGTACACTCAAAACCAAAACCCCAGCAGCTAAACATCTACAGTTTTGAGGAATTTCAGTTCTCGATCTCATGGCAAAACTACCATCCAAACATTCCACTGTATCCACAGGCTTCTACTACCACATTCTGATTTAAGTACATACTTGCAAGAAAACTACAACCAAAGAGAGAGGAAGCAGTTGAAATGAAGAGTTTGTGCTACCCATCCCTTCACAGATAAAAAGATGTGATGTAGGCAAGAGGAGAAACAGGAGGTATCTCCTCTGGTACATCTCACTCCACAGGTCTCTCCATTTTCTAGCTGCATTCCTGTGCTCCTACAAACTTCCACATAGCTTTATAGCTCCTCTGCACTGTTGCCCGTAGTTACACCCAGTATTTACAGGTAAGCCTGCAGTCTTTTTCCTCCATGGAGGTAAACAAGAGAGGAAGGAAAATGGTATGAAGGAAAGTAGGAAACAATTCTGCACTTACTTGTCTGTAGTTGGTAGCTACATCTTAGGAACAGCTGCTTTAAAATACAAGTTGTTATTGAGGTTTGGTTTAAAAATCTCTGCCAGTTTTGACATTCAGGTGAAGGTATTGCTGCTGGCTCCAGAATAATTTGCATATCTTATCACTAAATAAAATGTCTGAGGTGTGCACCAATCTGATGAAATTATAAACAAGAGTCTACACAAGTACACATGCCTTCCTGTTTGATTTGTGTCCTGTTCACTCCTCTATAATAAATCATATGATCATCTCATTCTAGCTGGAGGTTTAACTGTGCATGTAAAAAGGAAAATGACAGCAGCCTATTCTTACCCATACTTTACAGCTCAGAACCTGATAAAAATGTGATTTTGGGGAACAAGCAGAAAGCTTATTTTGCTACCATCCACCTCCTCTTTTATTGCTACAGAATTAGTGGTAAATCCCATGTATTTATGTATTTTTAAAAATAATTTCCCACTCTGAAAGTAAATAAATAAATTAAACTACACCTCTTTTACCTCCAAGACAAATATACATGCCTAACTTTATGTCCTGCAATAAATCTCATGTATTTCAACAGGATTACTCATAATGCTGTAAGCGAAATACACGTGCAAATCCTTGCAGAATCATGGCCTGAATTGCCACCAGTTATATGGCACAATTAAATGCCTAGGTCTAAATGTCTCTACAGAAAGATCAGGAAAAAAAAAAAAAAACCACAACAAACCCTTTAGGCATCATAAGTAACAAAATCTACTCCAGGGAGTGACTATGGGAGAGATAGCATTGAGGGTGTTGCCTTCCCTTGGGAAATTCACCTGTCCTTTCAAATCCTTTCATAAATTCATCTTCTTCCTCCACCAGCTACAACCTTCATGTACCACTCTGTTCTCTATCACCAAATATGACTCTCCCTTTCCACACTTCCTCTGCTGCTACGTGAAGAAGGAGCCAGGAGATGCACCTCATTCTTTTGCACTGAAGCAGGATGAGAGCACAGTCTGGCCCTTACATCAACTAGCACAGTAATGAAGAGCTCATGTGCTAATTAACAGGCCCAGGGTACACAACTTTGTTCCTTAGGCTGTTGCTGAATTGTTCACATGCCAGTGTCTCACTGAAAATTGTCTGGTAAATGCTGTGGACAACCCTAAACCTATCACTGGAGTTCATTACAAGAAGCTGCTGATCAAGATGTATATAAATTGGGATACCCAAACTGCCCAGCCCTGCCTCCTGAGGAGTAGCCTACCTTCAGCTTTCTTCTGCAAATACTCACGAATGGCATATGAGAAGTTACTCATGATCAGGTTTTTTACTGAAATCCCTGGCTTAGGCAAAAACTTCTGCTTGTAAATTAACTCAGTCGGAAATATTAACTAAAATGCCAGGAAAACAAAGTCGATCCCTTAGAAGTTCAAATGACTATTTGTCACAAACATTTCACCTCTACTAATGAACTGCAAAAATGAATGATAGAAATGCAAAACTGTATTATGTTTAGCAGTTAACATTTTAATAAGAAGGAGATTAGCAATTTTTAATACCTCCAGTGCTTTGTTATATACAATAGCACAATAACTGAATATTTTAATTGCTAATTATTTAGACCTCATTCAGTTCTCACTCAGGCAAAACTCCCATTGAGGGACTCTTGCCTGAGAAAAGAGCTACAGGATTTGTTTTACTGTAATTTGAAAAAACTTTATATATCATAAAAACTATCAAGTAATAGTGAGACAAAAATCATTAAATCCTTAGCAATATTAAATCCCACTGAAATTCCCACTGACTCTCAACGCCAATGTTTTCATATTAAGTAAAACAGATAATTGCAGTTTACCAGTTGTAACTTACCTGTATAATTTATGCCCAGATATACTGGTGGCTCTTAAAGAGGTGTAATAATGTTTTGATTCCTCTTACTGTATCCCTACCTTTCTCCAGTGGGAAATCTCAGTTCAGATGTGATAAGGAAAAAGCATTTCCAAACAATTATGATCCCAACACCTTCAGAAACACAAACATCAGCATTTGGTTTTACCTTTTGACTTCGGCCTCCAAAAGGGTTAAGAGCAGCTCTCAACACTTCTTTCTTATGCTGCTGTAAAGAAAAGAAATGAGTATGTTTAGGGATTTGCACACAAAAACCCCTGAGTTTCCATAACAGTCAAATAGCTGGTGTTCAGTGGGGGAAGTGGGTGGAATGCTGTATATATATAAATACAGCTATCTGAAGGAAGACAAAACAAAGTCCTACACATTCACATGTAGTGCACAGGTGACAAACAAATAAACTAAATGTACTCCTATTCCAAATGTCATGCTATGCACATGCTTCAGAGAGGGAAGTAATACAGCTGGACACAAAATAATTAGGGAGTGATTTCTGAGACTCCATGCTTCAAAAAAGTAAATCTCTTTTTTTTTTTAATTAAGCGTAGTTTAATTCATCTTAGGGATAAAAACAAATGTGTGTCACAACCAAAGTTTTGCCACTTATGTTTGTCATTCAAATGCATTTCAGAAAAAGTTAGAGGTAAGTTCTCTAACAGGTCGGGTCTGAAGGGTTTCTTTTTTTTTTTTTTTTTTAACGAAAAACATGTACAGCATTTTCATATTTTCAATTATAAATGGCTTTAATGACTAAAATGTTCAGAAAACCTCTCCATAGGCTGCATCAAAGAAACAAAGAACCAGAAGCAGACCTAGTACCATATACTGTTAACTACCAAAATGCTCAGAAGTGGCTGCCACACAGCTGAGGAAAAAGTAAGCATTTTGAAGACTGAAAGTAGGAGTTGAGCACCCTCCTTCACCGATTCAGAATATGGTTTAGGGTCCAGATTGTCATAGTTTCCAGTTCCTGTTATAAGAGGTTCAGTTGGATTACAGTGCTCAAATCCATTCCAGTCAGGCTTCCTGCTTCCCTGCAGGAGCAGTGAGATCCCTTTGTTCCTCTCAATGGCTGACTTTCCACCTAAGAACCTGTGTCCAAAGCTAATGTCAGCTTGAGTACGGCAGGACCAACTAAGACTACTTGTCTTCTTTAACAATACATATAATTCTAGATAAATTACTAAAATAATTTAAAAATTAGTAAATGGTTTATATATTATAAAAATAATCTATATATTTTGCTAGTGGGGGTTCTTCATAGCTAGCCATGAAGACATTTTAACTGCTGGGATTACAGGTGAGAACAGATTATTCATCAGAATGAACCTTTACTTATTTAGAAAGAAAGCACACAAAGTGTTGGTTTCTCAAATAAAGAAGATATAACGCCAGTAGGCTTTCAGACTCATTGTTTCCAAGCCTGAATTCCCACCATTTCCTGGCTACTACAGGGATGCTTCTGTTTATTTCTCTGAGACACGCTCACGATTTCTTTTCAGATTTTGTCATTTTCCTTTTGTTTTCTGGGTGCTTTCTACCTGTGGTCATTACAATGAAATGATGCCTCCAGCAGCATTTGCAGAAATTTCCCTGTGATAATCCCGCAGCCTGTGTGGGTCAGTCCTGAGCATACTTGGCATAGTCTGCTGGATGGCAGCTTCCACTGTTTTCAGGGAAGAAGGTTTATTTTGCTAGATCTAAGGCTGTGCTACAAATGCTTCAGCTTTCCTGAGGTCTGCAGTTGCCTGAATAGAGAGAGATTTGCTGGACAGTGGCTGTTAGCACTTTCCAGCATCACACAAGGATGGTCTGGAACAGTCTGTCATATGTGCACAGACAATGAATAAAGCAAAGCAGAAGGCCTAGATATTGAGTAATGAGGATCAGCTTTTGACCTTTAAATGCTGCTGGATGGATTGCACGAGGATATGTTTAATTCAAGCAATACTATTAGGTACAGAATTGTACTGTTTGCCTGATGCCTACCTCATCTCCCAGCTGCACCACTCTGTGCTTGGTGGCACACTATGTGCTGCAGCCAGAGATGGCTCTGCTGAGTGAGCCCAGTAAGAGAGGGTGCTGCTGGGGAGCCCGGGACAGCTGAAAAGCATGGAAAGAGCATGGGAAAATCTGATCACAAGGTGCAAGAGAAAATTTTCTATTTTAAAACCCATTGATCAGTCAGACCTCCAGCAGTGTTCAGACTCCTCAAGCTCTGCAAAGGATTAAATCCAAGTCAAAAGTCTCCGTTTCTCTTCTCTGGCCTACTGGCATTTGAAAATTTGTAACTGCTCATGACGACAAGCTACGCTCATGTCAGCTGTAGTTTTTGCCAGAAACTGCTGTACAAGAGTCTGTATAACCGTTACAGTTACTTCGTTTTCACAATCATTAAATGATCCTTTCTAAACATTTGAATGCCTGAATTTAATTAGAGGAAACATTCCTGCCACAGGTTTTATAACTGTTTTTATACATGATTTAAATTAATCAAGCCTTATACTTGAGATAGTAATTTGTTGGACCAAGACAGCTGTTTCCAGGCCATACACTTTGTTTTCAATTCCAGCCTCCATGTTTACACCTTGTGGTATAACTTAGATCAACAACCTGTTGGTGATTCAAATTATATCACATCAAGTAATACCCTCAAAATCTGATGCATCTATATGACATCAATGGAATGAAAAACTCTGCATGCAATACAGGAAACCACTTTGATTTTTTACTTTTCTATGGAAGTTAACTCCATGTACTAAGCAGAGGTGAACACTTCACAGCACAGGCTCACTAGAGGCTTACTGGGCTCAAAGCTGTAAGTCTGTCAGTCCTCAGAGAGGCTCAAGGTAGGCCATGGTGACTTCCTAGAAAAATGTGCTTCTCAGGATGAAGTAAATGAGGTACATTTATTAACTCTGCTTTTTAAATATCTAACCAGAATGAGATCTACCACAAAACTAAGAAATATAGAAATGGGTAACTTAAACAGGCCCAAATTAAAAATGTCTCTTCCACTATGCTACTTGCTTGTACAGTAACAAGAGCATCCCGTATTGGTGAAAATACAAACAAGAGGAACTACACACACTTTTTCATTTCCTTATGTTGATGCCTTATAGGCTGCATGGCCTTCTGACATTTGCTGCTAATGAAAAAAACACTGTTCAGTGACCTATCATCAGATTAAGAGAAACTGAGATAAACACATTCCATTCAAGAAAATGTAAAGAATGTGTCAATTTTATCTATATTTTCTCTTAAGGTTATGGAGGGGAGGGAATATTGTAGGATGGTAAATCTTCTCTTTTTGAGACCCTACACTTAAGAACAAAATTCAAAGAGTAGGATAAATTAAATTAGCATCATTCCAGTTCAATTCCTTCCAAACATAGTCATCACACATACAAACTAAAGTCCAGCAGCAAGGGAATGAAAGAAATCACTGTTTATCAATGCTAAGAATATGGGAGCCAAAAAGAATCTCAGACATGATTCACTGTACCGTAAATGTCTTGGTCTCTTTTGAGAGTAAACCTGGCATGAAACTTGGGCAAAGTATATCCTCAGCAAAATGGACAGAGCATCACAACAACACTCTAAAAAAATACATCTAACATTTGTGTGAGAATTTAATGCTTGTGGAAAAGTCTTATCTGGCACACTTAAAGCTTGAAATCCCCTCATTTTCAGGGCAGCATTTCTGGCAGGAGAAGAGATTGTCTCACACAGGCTCACCACTACCCCTCAGCCTTGAACTGAGGGACCACGTTGAATGGTCAGGTTTTGTGGGTGGTTCAACCCTTCACTGGACTTTCAAGCACAGGGCAACTCTTACCGACTAGTAATGTTTTTTTTTGTGATATGGACTTTGGTCCACTGAGAACTAGAGTTGAGATCTCTGTAACTTTTCTTAAGAGTCAAGCTTGTCTGTCTGGGAGCAAAAAAAAAGGAATACATCAAGTGACTAGGATTAAATTCCATGCTCAAGACATTGTCTGAAGAATAAGACAACTGCCCAAAGCAGACCACTCACCTGGTCTGCAAGTATAGGATAATGAACTGGACATGATTTGGCTTTTTTGTGGGAAAGGAAGTTTCATACACGTATAGAAAAAATGTAAAGAAACAACTGTGTTACAGTTACGTCCTTCACACATGAAAAAGTCTTTCAGCAAACAACTGAAGTTCCCTGTGCAGTACTCAAATCTATTTGAAAAATACTGCCTGCCCATATATATCTCTGTGGAAGACTTGGATGAACTGTCAATGCTCAGGACAAAATGATCTTTGAAGGCAACAGTCACATGATGGAGAAAAGGGAGCACCTGCAATGCTGTCTGCAAGGTTCATGTGCCTTCACTTCATGTCCCATAAGTTTACTTAACCAGAAATCATCACATGGAACATGAGAAGCAAAAGGCATTTTTAATATCAGAGGTACTAGCAACGAGCCTGTGTATTTCTTCAGAAGGAAATAACAGTGCAGACAGGGAATTAAAACATGCCATGGTAACAGATGAAGACTTCAACTGTCAACAAAATTGGGCTATTAATTTTCACATGAACAGTCTTCTAAAATCTTTGATTTTTAATATACAGTCCAAAGATCACTCTCACATTTCAGCAGCTTTTGTCTTTTAATGCCGATCACTTCAACTGACTTTTCACACTAGCCTGTGCTTTGCCTCCCCTTTGGAAAAGGTGAGTGAAAATATCAAATGATATCTTTTTCTGCCAAGACCAAAGGAAAAGTTCAAACATTCAAAAATGTTAGGCAGTGGCCTTACTTAAGATAGGAAGGGAATGTGATTAGCAGTGGACAGCCGAGGAGGGGGGAACCAAACCCGAATCCAAACCTCTTCTCTTTCTCTATTTCAATCTATGCTCAGGGCTAGACTATGTAAAACAACATGCAAAAATGACTGGACAGAAAACACAGAATTATTTTGCTTCTCATCACATTCTCTTCTCAAGTGACAGATACTGAGATTCAAGAGGAGCCTGGGAAGCTACTGGCCTGTTCATTACCACTGAAAGCAGAGGTGCCCAGACGGATCCACTTGGACTAAAGGATGCAGTCTCTCAATGGATGGTTCCAAACGTGGCTGGGAGAGCAACTCATGCTACTGTGGCCTCTCCTCAAAAGACAAGGATTTCAGACTTTACATCTGTCGGTTTACAGCATCTCCCCAGACCGTAACTCACTCAAACAACATGAAAACAGACACATCGTGTGTCTGTTACCGATCTTTTTCTTCAAATTTCTGTGCTATTTCTGAAACGGAACAAGGCTGGAACTTTCCTTTGAGATGAACCAAGTGTCACCTCATAACAAAGAGAGACCTCTCTGTCTGTGGTCACTGGAAACACAAAGTAGGAATCAAAGGTGCCGCTTTTGTCTGAAAAATCATTATCACCTTTAAAGTTTAATTCCGTTAAAGCACTAGAGATTAGTCTGGAGGAATGCAGAAGGGAAGTGAGAGATGACAATTCTCCATTCTCACCAGGGATTTACGTGTCCCTACAGATTTTGTTTCCTGTGCAGTACTTAACTCCTTGATGCCTTTTCTCTCATGATCTCTTCCTTGGCAGAAACATCTTCAAATTTAAAAATCAGAACATGAGCCAAGTAAATAAAAATAAATAAATAAAGTTCAATGCCTATAAAAAGTACACAGACTAACCTGCTTAATTATTAACAAGTAAACATAACAAATTCTGAATTATTTACTTAATCTTTTTCAGCTACAAACCTCAGACTTTTAGAGCATGAAATACATGCTTTATTTTGGGACACAAACCAGGTATTTTATAAGGCTGTGGGCAATTTTTGTTGGAGGTGAGGTTGTTTTGAAGAATACGCATTTCTTATTAACCCCCAAATACCTTCCTCTCACCAAACCATGCTGGAATTTTAAATACAGAAATAAGAGTTTTAGTATAAAGATCCTGTATTCACGTGTTTGCTAGTGAATAGGATGGCTGTTTCAGAACTGCAGCTGAGCAAAAATAAGATTCCTGTGAGGCATATGCACGTTCCTCTGCTTCTGCACATCTGCTAGGAAGATACTAGATTCAGAGGGAAAACCTGGTGAAAGTTCCAGACAGAAATTCTACAACAAAGGATAAAACAGCCCCAGTACAATCACATTTTCTTTACTGAATAAAGCTATCCTGCAGAAGCAAACCTCATCTGTGCCACAAACAAAAAAAAGGTCATCACCGCTGGCCCCTGAGGTTCTGAGAAGATGCTGTTCTCAGCCGGACCTCCAGCTGGGCCCATCTTTACGTTCTCCCTTCTGACACATTGTTCTGCCTACCCAGTGCTGATGTGACACAGCCTTCCCAGGTGATATGCTGAAAATGAGGGAAGTTCAAGGTTCCTTGCTGGATAAAACAATTGACAGTTCTTTACCTGCTGAAGCTAGCACAGACCCTTTCAAGTCCCCAGCATTCAGCAGTGTAAAACAACGCCCATCTCCTCCTCAGTAACCTCAGGCCATCACAGTCACAACTTTTTGTCTGAATGGTAATATCATCATTATCACCACAGCAAAAACATGGTTGTGAATCTCAGAAAACTTTTCTTAACTAGCATTTCATAGAAATGATTCTGTAATATTGCTTTTAAACCCTGGATTAATGAAGACGTATCACAAAATCACAGAATATGCTGAGTTGGAAGGGACCCACAAGGGTCATCAAAGTCCAACTGCTGGCCCTGCACAGGACACTCCAAGAGTCACACCATGCGCCTGAGAGCGTTGTCTAAATCCTTCTTGAATTCTGTCAGGTTTGGTGCTGTGACCGCTTTCCTGGGCAGCCTGTTCCAATGCCAATTCGCATACTAATATTCCCTCAGCACTGATACAAATGTGTACAATGTGATGGTATCTGATAACATATTAATCTATATATATTAATCTTATTAATCTACTCTTAATTGCTATAATGGTCAAACATAGTTTGTTCTTTTTTTCCCTGGTTTTACATCTTAACAATTTTGTCAATATTTATGTATTACACTATTTTTTCTTTTTNTTTCCCTTTTTTTTTTTTTTTTTTTTTTTTTTTTTTTTTTTTTTTGCCTACCAAAGCCTTCCAAAAGCGCAATTCAGGAGATGAGACAGTTAATAACAGAGTTGGCTTAGCCTCTAATTTAGGTGGCCTACTTATGTTAGCAACATTTTATTAGCACATTATGCTGTATATTTAATATTTAGTACACTGTATGAGAATGGTTTACTGTGTACTGCTCACATAAATGACTTACAAATTCTGTTTGACACACAGAGAAGAGTGTATAAGTAATACATGTATTTCTGAGTATACCTAATGCTACAGAAAATAAGGATAAGCAGAAGACATGTAGAGAAAACACTAAGAAGTATCTTTGATGGACTTAAAGGCTAGCTTACAAATACTGCAGTAGACAAAAGATGCAGCATTAGCGAGATACACACAATGCCCTTGAAGTATCCCTTCTTTAACTTTTGATTTCAAATCTTCCTCTGGAAGCCTCAGCTGAAGGAAAAGGACTTTCATTCTAAACTGCTGAAGTCTCACAATGCAAACAATTGCAACAAAACAAACAGCAAATCCTCCCAAAACCTTTTGTATTTTAGTAGACCCAGAAGACAAAGTAGGATCTTTCTTTGAGTTTAGAAGTGCTTTCAGGACACTTTTCAAGAGGCAGATAAGTTAGCTATGTCCTCATGAATTATGTAGACTTTCCAGTGTGTACTTACACAATGCTAGCTGGAAGTCCCTGGGAAGGATGCTCAGTGCATATGAGCAGCAGGTGGTACCAAAGGAGAATCACTCAGCCAAAGCAGATCCAAGTTTTCCTTGAAGAGCTGGAGAGCAGCCCTGAGCAGGGACCCCAGTTACCTGGCTATAGCTAGAGCTGTTTTGGTTATATTGGTGTTAAGAAATTACTGGATTCTGACTTTAGTCCTTAGTGAGGAGGAAAAGTATACTGGTTTTCATGCTCCTTCTATTTACAAAGTGAATCAAAGCTCAGGCATCTGTATGGGCCAGAAAAGGCAAAATCACAGAATCCTCTAGCCTGACATGAATCAGCCCATCAGCCCTATGTCAAAACAGCCAGAAGCAGTCCTGGTACAATTCTTACATTTGCTTTTGATCTCTAACTAGTGAAGCATTCACATTTATCAGAAATATGTTTTTCTGGTATCAATGGATAGGTGAATGTAACAGAGTGAAGAAAGGATGATAACCTCCCAAGACAAGTGGTCTCCACTTGACTCTGAAGCTCACAATACCCCAGTTAAAAAGCAAAAGGTCACCAAAAGGCAAGAAAACTTATTTGTAATCAGTTTTAGCTTTTGGTATTTCTTCTGCTGTGCAATTTGTCAATATATCTATCAATTCTTCCATAATGAGGTTGCTAAGACAGATGCGAAGACTTCAGTAAATATCAAATTTCTTTTCTGCAAAAATAGATGATCACAGCAAAAGCATTTTTTTTTCCTGCTGGGGAAGTATTTTCAGTATTATTACAAAAGACTCTTACTGTTTATTACAATCCCTGACAAAACATCAGTTCCAAAGCTTTTCCCACTATTATCAGTTGATGTTTGTCAAGTGACATTCAAAACATTTTTATTTTTAAAAACAAAAACAAAACAAAATTGAGCTTATTTTCCATTCTTTTTATTCTTGTACTTTACTGAATTTTTCAATATTACTCCAATACTTGCATAAGACTTACATGGCATACCTAAAATGCCTCACAATAGAAAATTTTAGTTCACATTTCCTCTAGGAAAAAACCCCACAAAACAAAACAATATACAGAACTTCTTAGAAAATGTGTCTTTCCCCAGTTATATTCTGTGGGGAACATTAAAAATTCAATATTTGCCACTTTGCAATGACTTCTGGACACAAAACAGTTCTTCATGGTGCAATAGTTCTGTCTAGTCTAAACATAAAGGGAATTAGAGCAAAAGTACACAAAAATACAGTACTAAACATGACACCCACAAAACATCCTCAATCCTGACATCACTCTTCCCCTTATTTTTTCCAGTCATTCCTACCATTCATTACAGATATTTATTTTTTATAAAGATTAATGCATAAAAACCAGTACATAGAAATCAAGTAACAAGAAAGGGTCTAATTAAAAATTAAAACTATTACAAAAATAACTATTATATTAATCAATATGAAGACTGAGATGTTCAGATCAGTGGCACATTTTTAGTTCTAACATTCATTCTGCTTTAATGACACAAGGACAGTTGATTTAGTAAAAGCCTTAGCTGAGATAACATCATTACATAGTATTTGGATTAAAACCATGTTGGGAGCTATACTGCAATCTAGCAGATAACTCCATTTAAAGAATGCATCATATCTTATAGGACAAAGTCTTTACAGATTAAGATTTGAAAAAAACTACCCAAAAGGGTCTCCTCTTTTAGCTGAAAATTCACCAGCAAAACTGAAGGGATAGTTGTGTATCAAACTTAACGATGCTTTAATCTTACCATAATCAATAAGATTCATTTAACTCACTGCTTATTACACAGCAGAGCTTTTAAATCAAGAAAACTTTAGTACAAATAATTCCCATAGTAATATCTGTTTCTTGAAGTGATACCCCTTAAAACACGTGATCCACTTGATATTATTTTATTAGGATCTACATATATAACTTCTATCTATATTTTTCTCAAACTTGCACCCTTCTTTCATTTAATACAGGTCAATGGATTATGCAGGGTTTTGTCCTGTTATGTTAAAGGAGACTAAACAAAGTTCCTGAAACATGTGATACAATACAAAACTACATTTTCTGATAATAAACACTTTATATTGCAGTAGAGTTTTGAGATCACAGTGAGATTGATGTATTAGGCATTGCAGTGACACAGACTGGAAGACAGTTGTCACTAGAAAAGAACTGTTCAGGCAAGCCAGCCAAAGGGTGAAAGAGCAGGAACTACTTTTTCAGATGAGTTGAGACACACAGATTGGAGTTATTCAGGAAATCTGTGACAAAGTACAGTGTTGAACTGTTATCTCAGGTTACACTCCACGGCTTTAACAACAAAGCCTTCCTTCCTCTCTATTAATTATATAAAGCAAAAAAATCCCAGAATTACGTCTACCCCATTAACTGCGCAATTCCAAACATCATGCTACTCTCCAGATTTGCACAACTCCAACATCAAGCATCTCAAAGCACTTTAAAGCAAAACCAAATAGAACTAGGTTATCCTCACTTTGCAAGTAGTGAAATAAAAACATAGAGGCATTAGGGTAAAGTCATCTCATCCAACTTTGACCATCTAAAAGTCACTGTGGCCTAGGCTGCTCCCTTCACCACTGGAACAAGGAGAGCATCTTGCGAGGGCAATTCCTTCTCTCCTCAGATACCCAGCAATCACCAAAGAAATATCACCCTCTCTTCTGCCTGTTCCTTCCACCTAGCCTGGATGCTGAGACTAAATGCCTCATGTTTAGCTGAGCAAGCTACAGATCGCTATTCCATCACAAAGCACTCCCATCCCCTGTGCTCCTCCCTTTTTCCTATGAGACAAAAAACCAGTGATGGGCCAAGGTCTGTATGTGCTGACTAGTGAGCACACCCATGTGGAAAGTTAGGTGCATGCTGCCAGGCCTGTGAGTGTATTGACAAATTACACAAGCAGAACTCCCTGCTTCTTAGTGTCCAGGTATTCAGACCTTTCCAGAGGTACTGGCAACCAAACAAATGGCTGCAAGTCTCTAGGTCTAGCTCAGATCTGTGCTGCTCTAAGCCCAGAGCGCAAGCCCAGAAGGAATATCCAGGATGCTGTCACAATATAAATAATGCTAATAAACTTAAATCAAAATGAGATTTTTTTTTTTACAAGAAAGGAGAAAAAAGTCTGCTATCAGGCTTTGCAAGTCTTACTATTCAGAAAAGTAAATACCTCTGAATCCCAGTGAAAATGAATCTGTCTGTGGATGCAACAACTTTTAAAAGCCAGAAAAGATTGTATAGTTTTCTCTATCAACTCAAAGATCAGATTTAGGGATCCAAAAACACTTGACTTTTCTACTGCAGATCTGCATGCATCAGAAAAATCTGGCACTGCACTGCATGACAGGACCTTGAAGCTCTGAAGTAACTGTGAAGTGGCATTTCAAATAGCTCTCAAAATGAAAACTGGTTAACACAAAATTAGAGTGATGCCTCCTCCAACATTAGAACAGACACTGGGAACGAAAAATTCGTTGTCTTTTCTCTCCCACAAAAGAATGACTTTGACTAACAGCTTCCATTCTGTGCATAGAAAGTTAAGTAATGTATTTCAGTGTTTTTGCCAAGTAAAGCCTGGGAAGGAGTTCTCTAAAGAAACCACAGGATACCAATGGAGTCACATGAAAAAATACCAGCACTTTCACTACATCACTTTCAAACTTCTAAAGGGAATGAGAAGCAGACTTCGCAAATTCAAGCTTCTCTTTCTTCAGCTCCTGGCAAAAACCACCCAGTCAGGTACATGGAAAAGCACTGAAGTCTTGCTTTTGAACCAGTACTGCCGTGTGGCGAATGGGCCTGAATCCTACCGGCTCATCCCAAGCAGAGCAGTTCCCAGGCAGCCAGTGCCAGGGACACCGGCACCACGCTCCTGCCTCAGCAGGTCCCTCTGCTTCAAATGAAAGCAGGGTGCTAACAGCCATGGTTATCTCTTATCAGCAGAGAACAATCAGCCTTTAAAGCAGCAGCTGAAGATCAACTCTAACTGTTTCCCGGCTGAGGGGAGAGAGGGCAGAGGGCTGCCAAGGAGCTGGGTTCTGACCGCAGACCCTGCCACCGGTAAGCGCAGCAGCGCCCAAGCAGCTCATTTGTCAAAGAGCACAAGGATCTTCCAGGACAAGAGAAGTGAATGGCTTTCCCAGGAATAAACTTGCATCGCAGACCTTACCACCTTCTTCCACACATGCAAAATTTATTCATCTGACCTGCCCACTGCAAACAGAGTCGTGCTCAACAAAAAATACCTGCTGAAAAAGCACAGTGACTTTGAGTCTTTCTCCAGGTAACAGGATGAGAAAACAAATGGAAAACCTCTCAGTGATGATGTGATGCCTATATCCATACAGTGATAATGCCAACACTCATAATTCCTCCTGCAGGTACTACCCTGTTGATAATATTTTTGGACATTTTTTTTAAGGGCATGAAATTAATCTTAAGACTTTGCAGAATAATATCTTTGCATACATCTACTATGGTTAACTTTCCAAATCAACACTATGCATAGGAATTAGACTGACTGTTAATGTTTATTTTTATGGGGAGGAAGAAGAATATCTCAACTCTGAACTTTCCCCTTTTGTTAATGATTAAAAATCTAATTAAATATTAACTTTATTAAATTAATAATTTATATGACACACCTAAAATTTACCTACAACACATACTAGCCAAATCTGTTTGATGTTTTGGGAGCAGGCGGATGGAGTTGGTGAAGGATCCAGAAAAAACAAAACAGTTTCCACAAAACTATATAGAACATCTTCTATTTTTCTGAGAAAAACATCTATTATTTAATATGGAGCAAATATGTTTAGAGGCTAAATGGTCTCTTTCAAATGACAGAGGTATTTTTTTTTCCTCTTTTCGTTTAGTACAACATGCCTCTGATATACCAAAATAGTTTTTATAAAAGGCGATCTCTATTAAGTAATTTTTAAAATGGGAATTACAATATGTACCAGCAAAAATTGCTTGGCTGTTTGCTTACTGATTCTTTACAGAGGCCAATTATTTTGCCAGTGGGCAAGACGAAATCTGTTACAAAAAAAATAAATGTGACTTATACTTTAAATCCCATTCATAGCAGAAAGTTATTTTGTTTTTAGGTCTGGTCACCTAAAAAAACCCCAAAAAACAAAAACCAAAACATTAAACTGAAGGCTGTATCATACTTCAACAATAATAACTGGCGCCCCAAACACTTTCCACCACAAATTTCACTGGCAGGATTCCTACTTTACAAGAGAGTAAAAGCTATCAGAAAAACAAGTCAGGGTGAGATAAAGAACAGAAGAAAATAAAAGGCTTCCTAACTTCCAGTCTTTTGCAAGAAATGATTAAATTTCTGTTTCTAACCCAGAGACATTACATCATCTTATTTTTAAAGAAAAAAAATCCTGCCTTTTTAACGTCTCTCTTGTATATGCACCTTTGCATCCGTATCTGTGCAATCCACTATCATGACTAAAATAATCCATCAGACAGGTATCACGGCCATTCAAATCTGAATGTGAGTGTTAAAACATTGACTATTTCTGCTCAGCAGAGTTCCTCCATTGCCCACACTTAAACAAGCCTCCCNAAAATTTCAGTCCTTACAATATTATTTACCAGTGTGAGCCCCTTAAAACATTGAGTATTTCTGTTCAGCAGAGTTCCTCCAATGCCCACACTTAAACAAGCCTCCCTGTGACACCACAGGCAGTGCTTTCCAGTTACGTAGAGTCATGCCCAATTAGAAAAAGTCAAGAGTTAACAGCAGGATGCTGCGGAGAAAAAGCTAAACTTATGAACATGTTCAGATTGCCATTGCCCAAAAATCTGAGTAATGTTGCAGATATGTTATGTTAATCTGTTACACAAGATTGTCTGTAATGTGAATATTTTTTTAAAGAGTACATGAGGGTGGTGTTGGGGGTTGGATGAAGGCACGTGGCCAAAGTTATTACGAAATTTAAGAGGATTATTTTAATTATAATTGTACTATTAACCCTCTGCATGGTCCTATTTAACCAATGCCATTGAGTTTAGGACTCAAATGATCTATAACCATTGTACTTGAAATTACTGTTGATCACTGAGCATTTCAGAATAAAAATAGGTATGATTAGATGTGTAAACCTCATTTGAATGCAGTTTTATGCATAGAATGGATTTCTATCCACTAAAAAACAGCCCTTAATAATAATATATCAAGGAAAACACAGCGAGAAATGATATTTTCTGAACGTGATCTGTGTATTCTAGATACATCTCATAATGAACGTGACCAAATACTGAACACAAACTGAAGAACGAACCCTTTGTGTTGATGCAAAATTTGAGTGGCAGGAAAAAAACATTACAGAAGATAAGCGTTTTCATTCACAATGCAATGTAAATTAAAAAACCATGGATACAAAAGAGTAGAAACAAGAAAGGTAATATAACAAACTTACATTTCACCCTTCATCTTTACAAGGATCAAAAGAGGGGCATACATCTTCATTCTAGTCAAATGGCCACTATAATAATAAATTACAGTAGCTCATACAAGAAATAAAATATGAAGGACTCAGTTATGTTTTAAATTGAAAGAAAGCAAACCATAACAAAAAAAAAGAAACAAAATAAACTGTAAAATCCACGGGGTTTCAGTTTTTTTTTAAATGGGGGGCAAAATATCCATGCAAGTATGGTGTATCTGTATTTATGCAATCGCTTTGCTGTTGACTTCACTGGGAACAACATGAAGCTCGGAGACTTCCCTTACCAAGCCTATTTTCACTCTAAATAGGTCTTGATGGTTGTAGCTGCAAAGCCAAAAAAAAAAAAGAAATGAGGCCAAATTTTATGTGGTCATGCTAGCGTGGTGGAAAAGCTTTTGTGAGGATTTGCTGCTGTAACTGCATTTGTACATCTGGACCCCCACAGACCTTCAGAGACTTAGACATCCATAGATACTTACACGGATTATTAAATGGCCTGTTAGTAAAGAGAGGTGGATTCAGGACACTGACACATTTGAAACTGGTATCTGCGGCTGGACTCTGACATTTCATTTGGATACTTAATGCATTAATGTTATTGTATCCTGAGGACCTATATTAACAAGTTTGACGTAACAGATGGAAGCTTTTTCAGAAAAATGTAAACAGCTGATCGGAGAGCCAATACTTTCTATAGACAGAACTTACAGCGAAATATAGCACTCTACTGTTTATTCCAAACACATCGTGGTATTGTAAGTAGTCCACTTTACGCAGCAGAGAAATACAGTTCAATGTAAAAGGAACACGCATGAAGAAAAGAACATTCTCCTGCAAATTCTCTGCTTCTGACCTACCAAAAAAACCTCTCAAAATCAAGAAAATTATTGCCCTCTGTAAGCCAGAGCAGATAATTTGAACCAAACCTCACCGAGTCTTCTTGCAGGGCTACTCATTGCTCATTCTCGACATCATCGCATTTTAGAATCTTGCTAATTTAAATGTTATGCTCATTTTAGTATCTATTAGACTAGACCTTATTTATTGTCTGTAATGTGAGTAGCTTTCTAAACATATACTTGCAACCTGATGCTCCATAAAAACAAACAAACTGCTTAAAAATAAAAGAAGCACAAAAAAGCAGGATTTTTTGTGGAAATGGGGTTTTTAACTATTTTTCTTTGATTACCCTCTTTGGTCTTTAAGGGGCATGATTGTTCTTGCACATCTATTTTAAGGGCATATTAAAAATATAAACGATTACAAATACAGGACCATCTAGTTTCTAAATTTTTCATGTTGTGTATTTGCTTTTGCACAATGGAAATTAAAAACAATGGCCACATCTGACTGCTGTTGCTTCTTGCACGATTTCTGTGACGCACTAATGAAAGACACTGAAATTTCAGTGCTCTGGAATGATAACTCCAGTTACCATAATGTTAACCAAGGGAAATTACCTATTGGACAATCCTGCTCAGAATCCTTAGTTTGAAATGGGACAAATTTCAGTTTGTGGAGATAAAGAGCCAGCCTAGGGCATCATTAGCAGCAGTGCTTGTAAGCTGTCCTCTGTTACAAAGGATGAAAAAATGGAAAAATGCAGATCCTACATGAATGAAATATGCAACGGATTCCCAGGCCTATATTTGAGCACGGCTCCAGAGTTTTTCCCCTTGGAAAATAAGGAAATCAAATTGTTTAAGCATTCCCAAGTAATTGATAGGATTATCTTAGCAACTCGGTTAAATAAGTAAGCAACAAGAAAAAGAGCTCCATGTTCACAACAGGCAGTGAAAGTGGCGAGAGCTGAGGATGGGAACTGCTCAGAAGTAGCACTAAGCCTCTGTGGTCAGAGTCCAACTTGCCTACCCTTTTACTCAGATGCTTTTCTCTTCCTGTGAGTCCATAACACGCTTTTATAATATGACCAGTATGCATCAGAGAAGAAATATCCACATTTATTAGGCTTATGACAGTGTAAACACCATTAGAAGTGGTTCTGGTATGACAACCCTCATTTTGCACTTCTCCATTTCTAACTTCCTTCATCAATGCTCTCTCTCATCCACTTAACACTTCCATTTACTGTCTCAAGGCCAGATTTTCAGTACTTTCTGTTCATCTCCAGCTCTCTGTCTGCAGCTTTGTATGACAAACTGACTCCCCTGCTGTCATTTGGGATACTTTAACTGGGCAAAGCCCACATTCAGTTACTTTAAATATTTCTTGAGTATCTATTCACTCTGTGCTTTAGTCATCTCCAGAGTTTAGTTTACATTCTTTAAAATTTGATTTTTGCCTGAAGTCCACTATTTTTACAATATAACCTTTATCTAAAACAAATGTTCCAGTACATGCAGAAGATTAAAGGAATGAAGGAAGCACTCAGCTGTCCTTTAATTTTACACGTGTTTAACGTTATCTTGGAGAAATGTACCTATTTTCATTTTGAATCTGATCTACAAACTATGTTGGATGATTGTGAAAAGAGTCAGCATGAGAGCTGCTTAAAGAAATAAAATGGAGCCAGCAATAAGCACAGAAAGTTCAGTGGCAAAATCCACTGGATAACGTTTGCTTACTCTCTTGGTACCTTTGACTTTTATTTATCATATCCAGAGGATTGGAATCCAGCGGCAATCAGGCTGGTGGGTTTTGTCTGGCCTCTTACACACAGAAAACAGCTATACATTTCCAATCTGGGTTCAGCTACCCAACTCTTCTTCTAGTGTTGGGAATGGAGATGAAAGCAGGCTGCTTCAATTAGCCCAGCTATAGAGATGATCTGGAGATGTGAATTAATTGATTTGAAGACCAAGAGGGACAGCTCCTGCATAATAGAGGCCATGGAATTTCACTCTGTAATTACATTTAAGTTCAGCTCCAAATCCAATAGAAATCAAAGGTGACCATATAAGGCCCATCTCTAATCAAAAGTGGCTCTTTTCCCTAACCATTAAGTGTAAAATATTCCATGTTTCTTTCTATTTCCAAAAGCCACCTGGGTCTAAAGCGAACCTGTGTGAAAGATCTTTATTCCTGCATGAACAGGAACAAATTTTCCACTGCCGCATGCAAAGACTAGAACAATGAAAGTATTGGGAAGGGAAGTGCGAGGGGGGAGAAAAGCTCTGCCTTTTTGGCAGTACTTGCAGAGCATTAGTTAGGGTAGGTGGAGTCCTGCTGGGTCTAACCAACTGCTCAGATCCCCTGTGACATTTTAGTGGCCCTCAGCTTTACACAGTACATCTCGGGACATGGAGAAAAAGCTCATATATACATATATTTTAAAAGACACAAAACTCTAGAGTGCGTATCCAAAGCAGATCAATTGCCTTTGCAGTATTCTCAAAACAAAATGTTCCACCAGCAGAACTGATAGGAAGAGCCAAAAAATGGAAAACACTTGCTACCAATTTATTGCAGTCACCCATAAACTATTACTAGAACATTATGTATTGGGGTTCAAGCCAGAAAGCTATTAAAGCGGACTGCACTAGAGTCTTTCCACTATGCTACTGAAGCATTAATAAGTCTGTAGAGAATTGTGTTTATGTTGAAAGAATAATCTTATAATCAAATTTTCACACACACAAAAAATGCAGCTCTTTCTAGAATTACTGTGCGCCTTTGCTCTCTCCCCCACATTGGCTGGTGTCTCCACAAATACCATCATTTTCTATGTTTCTGTCTGGCCCAAACCCTGATGTACATACTTTGTGTTCCAAGCTGGACAAATTTCAAGATAAATGGTGCTAATTGACAGTGTTAATGGGCGCAGGATGTACCACATCCTTTCCCCTGTTGTCTCTGTCTAAGTGTCTTTCAGGCTCCGCGCAGCCATTCTTTGTACAAGAGGAAAAAGAGTTAAAAGACAACACTTTTACTTAGACACACAAATAATAAACACCCAGGGATATTCTGTAGGGCTGTGTTTCCATCCCTGTTACAGGAATATCTCTAAGAAATCAGAAACCTCCTTTCCCATTTCAGAGACAGCACAATACCTAGCTAGACAATTATTAACCCAACGATTTACCGTTTTCACCTCAAGAATTATGTTCCCTTTGAAAAGGTGTATGCTTTCTTTTCAGCCACTTTCTTCTGATAGCACCCAGGTGCAAACCATATAATAGAGCAGGCCAGGTGGAATTAAGGCAGCTCCTGTATCCCTGGAAACTCCTTAAAAACAGTACACCTTGAGTTTAAATGTACTAGACCATCTCACTCCAGATAAGACTTAAGATTCTACTTGAATAGAGTAAGAAAAACACCTAAAATTCCAAGAACGGCAACCAGGTCCCTTGAATGAATTTATTCATATTCTTCTAAGCAACTAGTTCAGCTGAGAGCTGAAAACTGTGGTATTCATTGTTATCATCATCACTACCACGATAACCAGATAACCAATTCAACTGATATTCCCACTTGGAGTCCTAGGGAGCCCAGGCCAGGGCAACAGTACTATGTTACTACCGGTTTATGATAACGTAACACCTTTCCTGATTTGCCTCTTCAGTTCCTGGAATATCCTTAAGGTTTGAGAGATGACTGGTAAAGCACTCCTGGCTGCCAGCTGGTCTGTAGGCTGTTCTCACTGGGCAGGAAAAGTTAAATATCCTTGCAGACAGGGAGATCCTTGGCAACAGAATACCATTGTAATGGCTCTAAATATTAATTTTGCCGTTTTCTGAACTTGTTGGCTAAATGCCCTTAAATTGGATCAGACAGTAGTGATATACTTGACAGCAAACAGCCTAATTTGAAAAATAGTAAAAGCTTGCAGCTCTCTCTGATGTTAATGGAAATTGTAGAAACTTAGTATCCTTCCTTGATTGGGCCCCTAGAATAAACTGAATTGGGGGTCAAATGTATCCCTTAAGTAACTTCACTTGATCCCACCTGGTTTTTTACCTCTTGATTAATGACTGTGGGATATATTGCTTGCTCCGACAGCACATTCATGTGCGGAGCTTTTCCACTTGCTCGTGTAATTAGTTACATTTCAATCAAACTTACAACAAAAATAGTAAGAAATCATTTCTACCTGCACTAATGCACAGGACGCCAGAGAGTGATTTTTCAGGAGATAAACAGGCCACATCTACAACTAAATCTCTCTCTAGAGTTTGCCTCTTCGCAGCAGGACTCGGGCTCTGCTGCCATCCTTCAGCTCAAGAGGTCCTTTTTGATTCTTCAAAGAAAACAGAGTCATGTGCCAGCAAAACAACATGTCAGAGAGCCATTTTAGGCAAAACCCTTCGCATACGGCTTAAAAGCTCACTCTGTGCTAGGAAGGGGAATGAAAATACTTAATCACAAAAATCAACACCCCAGAAAAGTTTGGAAAGTGCTCAGGTCTCCAGAGGAGATTTCTTCTAGGACCTCTGCAGCAGCTGAGTTATTGCACCTTCTGCTCCAGCCCCATTAGTCCACACGATTGCGAAAAGTTGTCCACTGCTTCACTGAAAGGTTTACATTAAGACAGGAGTCTGGTGCCCAGGAGAAATGTCCTAGATGTTTTCTCTGCTTAAAAGGCAAGATGTGCCTAATATGATTTTTCTGTAAAGAGCAACTGAAGTATGGTATTAATAAAAAATAAACTATGTTAACTTATGTTAAATCCTCCTCTCTTCTCCAAAAATACACAGCTGAAAAAACCCTACCCCAGCAGTACTAATGCACAAGCAAGTCCTCTCCATCTGCCAAATATGTAGGTCATTTCAACGAGTGACAGAGACAAAGAGGCCTGATTTTAATTCACGAAATATTCCTGCTAATAGCAAAGTTATTGAGACATCTGTTAAAAGCCTGACCTGTTATAATGGGGGGATATCTAAAATGACTGAAATTTCTATTTAAATTAATGCTACAGTATTTTATTGGGCATTTAAAAGAGGTATTGCTATTAACAAAAACATTATATAAATTAGAAACAGGCCTACAATAATCCTCCAGATAAAATCTGGTCCTGTCTTGTAATACTACGAGCTTTTATTTGTGTGTGTGCTACGTGTATATAACAATATAGCAAATATGTAAAAAAAATGAAATTAAAATCCTAAGAGCCATGGCAGCCTAGTTTAAAGTTTGGCAGAGAACAGTTGGCAGACATTACAAAAAAAAAAAAGAAAAAAAAAAGTAACTATGTTTCATGGCCTGTATATAATTGAACATTCTTCAAATTCCAGTAATGGAAATGTCAATACCATGGAAATCCTTGAAATGTGGACACAGACAGATAGATGTGACTGGAGCCAAACACCTCCACCCAGAACGAATAGCAGACCTTTAGACAAAGAAAATCTACATAATAATAAACTACCCACTCAGTAACAGTAACTAAACCAAGGTTTTGCCTTTAGGGTAGTGGTGAAATGAGCAGACCTGGAAGATACTGGAGGAAAGCTGTCCGAAGGAGTGCCCTGCAGAGGCAAGGCACACACAGGATCTGCCTCCACCAGCACTCAGGGAAAGGGAGCTGAGCACCAGGGAGGACCCTCTGACACTGCATGCAGGGCTGAGCCCTGGCTCAGGATGAACACAGCAGCTCTTGGGCTGTGGGATTCAACAGAACAGGACCAAGGAGTGCCTTTCTTTGTGTTAGGTGATGTGCGAGAGGATGCAGCACTCACAGGGTGAGTACCTCAGTCTCCGAGGCTGAACAGCAGCTCTTTGCTGAATGCTCTTCTTCCTGCTGGCTCCCTCCCAAAGGCCAGGGCTAGAACGGGGAGGCCAGATCTTCCCAGGCCACAGAGATACGAGCTAGAATGCGGGGCCCAGGTCCCAGGTCTTCACTACAGTTCCTAAGAAAACACTCGGAAGAGAATCTCAATCCCAAACCGAAGTGCACATGCAGCAGCTTTTCTTCTCCTTCTCACTCACATCCTGGTTTCCTCACAAGATGCTGCATGCCCACACAGGTGGATGTTGTAGGGCTTTCTAAAATTCTGCCCTGGTTATGGATGCCTTGTGGACTCATGAAATACTGAAGTGTAGCCAAAAAGTATGTGAATAACCAGATACAACTGAGGAACAAATACTCAAAAAGCTGCTAAAAGACTTTGAATCATGATGCAGGATAAAATATAGCTCAGAAAGTTAACCGTAGACCACTTACATGCATTTTATATTTAATTCAAGGTTTCCTTTTTTTGAATCTAAAAAATTCTAGTAGCAGATAAATGTATTTTCATTAAAAATGCCACTTTGTTTCCAAGAGAGAAAATATAAAGGTGTAACTTTTAAAAAAAGTGTGGGCCAGCCAAGGTAAGCCAAATACCTATGAAAGAAAGAATCCTAGCAGGTGCAGAAAATACAAAGTCTAATATATGCTCCTCCACTATTACAAGATATCATACATCCCACTGCAACATCCACGTAAGTCATGGCATAAAGCCAGTTGTTGTACCACTCATGTGAAATCTATTCCTTTTTTATGAAATTAGCTAGGCAGAGGCCTGGTTTTAATGTTCCTCCTGAGATGCTCTATGAAAGTTCAGAGTTTTATGAGCATGTCTTTACTTTTTCCTTCCATGATCAATATTTTACCACGTTTCTTATTGCTTTTTCCTCCTCCTAACTGTTGTGTGATACATCAATGTACAGTGTAAAATACATAAAACAAGAAGGCAAACTGCCTCTCTTGAAGGCAGAGGACATACATTTGTTATGTATGTTGGTAGAGAGAGGCCACCTCTCACCTCTCTCTACCAACAAACAAAACAAATTCTTCAGCACTCAGCTATAAAAGCATTATACACAATTAACAACAGCGAGGAGAGAAAACTGATGATTTTAAGCTGCCGGTCTCCCCTTGGCAAAGAAATGTCCAGTCCTGACTTCACCACTGCCTAAACTCTAAATACTTCTCTCTGCAATTCTTGTAACTTCTCACTATATTTTTGAATGGATTATGAGCACACCTTAAAAAGCAAATTATCAGCACACAGTGCCTAGACAGGTTATATTCTACTTTGCTAAGATCAAGGGATATTTTCGTATTATTTCATTGCTCTGTCTAAATTCACGCTCTTCTGGCACAGGCAGTGACTTCAAGAACAATTCTTAAAATCCCTACTTAACTAGGATCAAATAAATGTCACTGAAGAAGCCTAACTGTGCCTTTGCTTGCAGTCATTATGGAAAGAAAATGGAGTAAGAGTCAGATCTGTTTAGAAGCATGTAAATGTCCATCATTATTTGGTAATACTTCCCATCCTTTCAGCTGCATTCAGGACCTTACTTGACAGACTTTTCTCTAAGACCATCACTGCAAAAAAACCCAAACAATCCTACAAGAAGTACAATCCTACTGTGTACTTCAGGTAGGACAGAAGGACAGTGGATGTGCACTACAGATACAGAACTTTGGGGTAAAATTCCCTATCAGAGAACTGCACAGCCACCTTCTCAGCCCAAGGAATGTCAACAAGCAGAATGGTACTTAAGAAGTAGATTATTAAAATCATTGAAAACCTCTTCTAAAAAAATGTCTTTCACTTGGAAAAAATAAAAATTTCTCTGCAAATTTTTGTACTTAATATGGTTAAAAGTTACAGAATCTAAAGATGCTAGTCGGTGAAACCATTACTCAATTCTCATTCCATGTCCATGAGCAGTTCAGAGCTCCTGTAATAAAAAGATTAACAGCTTGTCCATGAAGTCAGGAGGTCCCAGTCCTGCAAGCAGGTGTCTCCTCACACCCTGCACTCAGCTGAATTCACTGCACTTCTCTGTAGATTCCCTTCAAGAAATGTGTGTAAGCTCAAGGGCTTTGTTATTTTCTCTCTTTTTTAGTAGGTTCTTCCAACTTAGTGTTGGAGGAAACGAAAGTCCTTATTCACTACAATCTTGCTTTTTAAAGAATGTTGACTCTGCTCCTCATGGGCAGCATAGTAGAAGCTGTGATTCTCTGTCTTGTTTTAAAATACAGTCATTTTATGAAACTTCATTTTCCTCTAATGCAAAAGCATTGCTTCAGGATTTTCTAGACCAGAGCCCCTTGTTTTAAGAGTCTTTGCTCTCTCATTTAAAAGGAGAACTTGTACATAGTTGGTCCCCATCTCATGTAAAGTGACTTGATCGTAACGCCGCTGACCATTCTTGGGGTTTTGTTTTGTTTTGGGGTTTTTGTTTGTTTGGTTTGGTTTTTTGGTTTTTTGGTTTTGTTTTTGTGGGGCTTTTGGCTTTTTTTTTTTTTTTTTTAAATTTTTTTTTATGGATGCTATAAAACCCAGGGAATCATTAATAAGATCTGGAAAAACACCGGAAAAAAAACCCCAAGTAATAAAAATGCCACTGAAACCAAATTCAATCTCCACTAATGGCAATAGTACCACATATTAAATTAAATTAAATATCAGTTTCTCTGAGGAGATCACTTTTTTAGAGTGGATTTGCACACAGTTGTTTGCAAGTCCTTTTTCTGGCTGTCAAGCTTCACTGGAAAGTTGATGAAACTTTAAGGGAAGTAAGTATAATTTTCTTTAAAACAAGAAAGGGACTCCAGTGGAAGACAGAGGTCCAAAGACACCTTCAGGTGGTCCAGGAGACCTCAGGCTTGGCCCAGCTTTCTTTAGCACTCTTGTAAACACAGGGAGATTGAAGCAGAGGGAACATGATAGGAGCAGTTGGGGGACCAGCTGCCATAACAAATCATCACCAGAACTTTTAGGCATCTCAGAAGTATCACAAAAGTTTATACTGGTCCCAATGCTACCAAAGCCAATTTGTAAGTTTTCACTTCTGCAGTGAGAGCTGGAATGAGGCCTTGGTTCCAAACTCAGAAGTTGCAGAGCCAACTCTTCACCAATTCACAATGACTGCACAAGTGGACTTCCACCAGTTCTATTTTTTTACCATACATTCATTTCAGAGGGATATCGTGGAACAAACCAGAGATCAAGTTTTCTGATTTAGTCTTTAAACAATACAGTTGAAATCTCAATTTCTTTTTGGCTTCTTGAAAATAAAAGCCTTGGGATGCAAAGGGTAGGTGGAGAAAATCAGGCATGCATGCTTTACATTCCTGGTTTGTCTTGCACCTTGAAGGATAATGACAATGTGGGGACCAGGGGCCTCCAGTAAAATGCATCCTGCTATGACTTTTGCACTCACAGCTGGCGAAATCTTTCTGATTTCCAGTATTTTTATTTCATCAAAGATAGAAAGAGGATAAGTTTCAGTTTCCCCTCTTTTTTCACAGACATAAGGTGCTTCCAAGAACAATGCCTGTCCATATCCTGAACTTGCTCTCTAGGTGTGACCTTGGGAGGAAATTACTGTTCTCAATCTTGGTCTCTTCCCTTTTACAGTAAGTTCATGATGTATTTTCACTCAAGAAGGTGTATGCTTGAAAGAGATTCTGTAAAGGTGCCAAACAGACCTCTGAAGTTCAAATCTTTGTAGAGATTAGAACTTCTGAAGTTCCACAACACAAACAAGTTGTGTTATAACATATAAACACAGAAACCTCACTTCAAAGCAGATGAGACTTAAGATGGTTTTTTTTCTTCCCTAGGAGTGAGAGAACTATATAAAAGATTTCCTAAGTGGCTGTGATAGATCTCTCCACAATGGCTTGGCACATGCTGTATGTACTAACAGTTTGTCATGAAAGGATGATCAATGCTCCGGAGCACCAGCCATAGGCTGTGAAGCATCAGGTTCACCCAGAGGCTCTGCACAAATGCTGTGGCAAGTGGCAGCCTCACCATGCTTCAATTTGTCATCTAAGAAATGAAAAGAACAGCTCTGCCTCTCAGTCTGCATTGCACAACCAACCATGTTAAAGTTCTGTTAGTAAATATGAGGGTAAGAGGGGTATCACTCCCTGTTACTGAAGACTGAACAATTATTTGTTTTCAGCCTAGCTGGTAGGGTTTTCCATGCTGAAAGCCAAGGGTGGGTTAGGATTAGATTCATGGTGTATTGGACTAAAGCTACAGAACACATGCACAGAAGCTACTTTTCTCATCTGTGCCTCTCCCTCACTTTCAGAGAAATACTGTGAAGGGAACACTATAGTTTCAGTGCCACAAAAGTTGTGAGACCTTTGAATATTATGCTAGTCATGAAATAGGCATTTAAACAGTTTCTGAACCTACAAGAGGCTTTAGGGAATGGAATGCAAAGAGAAAACACAGGATGCTGGAAGGCAGCATGGAGAAAAACAGATTGAAAATATTTAACCTGAAAAATTTCTTAATTTATTTTTTTATTTGCACTTTGAGCTCTCATATTCAACCAAAATTTTCCAGAAGTTTAAAATGAGAAAGAAACTTTAAGACTTCTGGACTCCAGCCTGAACTCAAAGCTTTTGTCCTTTCCACTTGTTTTCCAACGCCATTACTATCCCATTTACCTTAAAAAAATCCCCACTTAATCCATCAAGTGGGGTTTAATTTACACAGAAAAAACAAATTATATATTTCTCTGAACATCAGACATTCCTATTTCCAAACTCTAGACCAAAATTTGAAGTTAGACCTTAATGTGGTCTTAATGTAGACTTAAAGCTAGCTGGTTTTGGTTAAAAGCAAGTACAATGAAATGTAAGAAATAAGGAAAAGTTACATGAGAGAAACCACTGGGGGTTGGACTGTGTTGGATTTCTGTTCATGTTTATTAAACATTTCCCAAGAAAGAAAACATTTTTACCACTGAATGACTTCCACAGGAACCCACTAAAGAACATTCCAACTAGTCTAAGAAATAGCAGCATGTCAAAGAGGAAAGAAAGCAACTGTGCTCACAGGATCAATCAAATTCTCTTTTGTCTTTCCCAGGCAAAACACTCCAAATGCAGATGAACAAGAGGGATGCATATGGGCCAGCACAGAAACCTCACTTTTTGATTACAGCTCATTTTCAAAAGAGACTTTGGGTATTTCTGATCCCAAGACAAATCAAGTCTGAAAAAAAAATGCAGAGGGCATTATTTCCTAATGGATGATCCACTACTGAAAATGGATTGTAAGAACTTCAGGCATGATTGAATCTACTATTGAAATACTGAGCTGACATTTGAAAAAGACAAAATAAATGTATACAAATGGAGACCAATTCTAGAGTAAAGCTTTTGTTAAAGAAAATTTGAGGATGTTCAAGGTGGTTTTCACACAGGATAGGCAGATATCAGTGAACAAGAACCAATGAGAAACCCTTTCAAATGCAAACATCAACTACCTAGCATATAATTTTGTTCTTTTGGGACTACTGAAAAATCCTCCACTTACTAAAGTGATAATAGTACTGAGCTTTCCATCTCAACTGACCAATGTCATGCCATCCTCAATTTATCTCTCATATGGAAATCAGTTTCTAGTAAAGAACCTCTACAAAAATACTGCATTGAGTAATGCGGTCGTAAAATTCTAAGGGTGCCAGCAAACTCAAAGATTGACAAAGCTGTGATCAACACTGGCAAAGCAAGTTGGAAAACAAAGTTCAGCTCCTGTCCCAAATATAACTCTGCAGGAAAAAGAAAATATTAACTAACCACAAGTAGAAGTTTCAAGTCTTTTGATCTGGAGTCATCATTCTGTATTTAATTCTGGTTTATGTAATGCCTTCTTCCCTCCACACCCCAATTTCAATTTTTTTTTTTTTTTTTTACTCTGGAAAATGGAGTTTAAGTATAGTTATCTGTTATTCTTGCTGATCAATACCATCTGCGGCAGAAGACTAGGGAGTTATACTGGACAGATTAGACACTGAAAAGCTTTCAAAATTACCATGAAATCAAGTGCAACATACAGTTCTGTTGACTGGTCTGGATTAACTCCCAAAATTGGCTGACAGAAAGATGTGAGAATCTTTCCAAAAAGTTAAAACCTGCAGCTAATAAAACCAGCTGTAATATGAAAAATTAGGTCCTTCTCCCTTTAAATCACAACCCATAGAGGCACTGAAGTAAATCCCTTAATCTCTTTTTAAGTAGCTATTTTATCCGAACTTCCTCTGTGGTTTATACCCTCAAAGTATCTACACCACAACTCAAGAACAGCCTAGACAAGGGGCTTCAACTTTCTTTTCTTCAAAAAGCATCTAAAAAAATTTAAAAAAACAAAAAAACAAACAAAAAAACAATGAAAAAACTCACAAAAACCCACCACCAGAACCAAACACAAAAACCCCAACCCCACAACAAAATAAAAAGTCTCAGCAACAAAAAGACCACAAAACCACAAGAACCACTAACCTGAGTTCAGCCTTCCTGATCCTTTAACCCCTTGTCCAAGACCATGCATCAAAAAGAAATATTCACAACTCTTAAAACCACATTATATATTCACTGAGGTGTGGAAATGATTAAAACACTATATATATCATTATTCTCTTTTCACCCTTGTAACCAATTTATGGACAGGAAAAGTGGAACAGCAATTTTAAGGCCTCAAGTTTGTATCCATGGGCAAGTTTTCTGCTTTCTTCACCACAGTATTCAATAGGGAGATCCAAGGAGATCTGTCCAGATTCAGTGCATGGCAGCCAAATTAACTCGCTCAGGATTTCTAGCAAGCCAAGGATGGCTTGCAATGCAGACCCAGAAATCTACATCTCTTCATCTTTTGCTGAAACGGAACAGCTGATGAAAAACCTTAGTAACACATTTCAGAGGAAAGATTCAGTAATGTTTTAAATGATGATGTTGTTACTCAGGGAAAACCAGAATAGTGTATTTCAGATGTTGGACCATGCCTTCCTCAAACAACAGTAATATCAGAGAGTCATAAATCTATGTCTTAATCACTAAACAATGGCATAAAAGGTGCTGGATTATGAAGGTGAAAGTGGTCCCTTAGACAGTCTTCAGTTTAATGGTGACACAAACTTCACCAGGAAGGCAGGTGTCATTACCTACACACTACAGATGGGAAATCCCAGGCAGAAGAGTTGGGTAACACACCTCAGACCACAGGAAGTCCTATCAGTAGCCAGGGGAGTAGACCCTCGTCCTCAGACTCACATTCACATCGTGCCTCTCAAACTGCACACTAGACCAGTCTCCATTTGATTTCAAAGGTCACTCCTACCTTTCAGTTTTTATGAAGAATAACATTGCAGATGTTGACAGCCTTTGGGATCTTGATGATCCCACTAGCTCAGCAAAGGAAACACCAGTGTAGCAGTGAAGGTTACAGACTGAAGTGTAGGCTCACCAGATTTTCAGGAACATGCCAGAGGCAGATGGTTATATAGTTATGAAAGGGGAGCATTGTAAACTAAAACCGCATTCTACAAACTCCTTCCTTGTTTAGACATATGCACCATGACTATTTACTAAACACATCACACATCTTTACATTTCATCATCTGCATCAGCTCTGAAATATTTTGTGTTTGGTTTTGCTTAAATAAAAACAAACAGGAATCTTCACACCTGGTGTTCACATTTAAAGTCACAACACAGATACAGAACCACTTGTGAACTGGGAAAGGGACACTCCATATTTGAATTATGGGTTCCCATAACATTTCATTCCTTTGGTTAATGCATTTCTTTGAACTCCTCTGTCCTAAGTGCACAGGATATATGAGCATATCAGCACTTTCATGACAGCCCAAATCACCCACTTTCCGTTGCAGCAGATTGACATGTCATGGAGGGTATGATTAGGAGGTCATCAGAGTACACAAAGCACCAGATTAAAGCTAAAAACCAAGACTTATTTGCTCCTTGGGTTATTAAAAAAAGATCAGCAGAGGAAAAAAAGCCCTGTTGTAATTGAAAAATATGAGGCTTAATATATTGTTGAAAAGCCTTCTGTGCAAGGCTGTTTGGAATTTTTTAAGCCAACAGTATGGTATCTTTTGATAGTGAAAGTGTGCATTTATTATAATGTGGCTTCTACTTAGGCTGGCATCAGGTTGACAGGCCAGCACCACTTGTTGCTGCACTAAACTCTTAAAAAAGAAAGCAAGGGGGGTGGGGATGGGAGGGGAGGAGGGGGGGCTGTAAGCAGGAGGATGAATGTTTTCCTAAGTCTGAGATCTTTTTCATTCTGCCTGTAGATCAAACTGCTGATTATGTTACAAAACAGAAGATAATTCTTTGGATCACCGTATTTCTCTCAACTCTAGCCCACCACGATCCAACGTCTGCTTTTTTACACACAGGAATTCGAGTCTGCCAGTTTGCTATCCTTTCTGAGAAAATCCATCAGAAAGAAGGGAAGCAGGCAAGCTATCATCATATCCCACTGATGTCCAGGAAATGCCAGCCTAGCAGATGTCACAACAAAGGAACTTCAAAGTCACAGCAAAAGAACTAACAATTGCCCCTACTAACACTGTATCATTAATGAAAAACTTTGTAAGAACAAGAACCAGCTTAAGAAGGAAAAATAAAAATAAAAATAAAATTTAAAAAGAAGGGTAGCCAGAGCGGTATTTGGTTGTTTATTTTCCCCCCCCTTTTTGAAGGAGAGATCCAAACGCCCACATTCTCCACAACATCCTTGATTAAATTCTTCAAGAAAGTTATCATTCATGCCAGCTCTAACCTTATGTCTTCTTATTGAAAATTTTCAAGGAAAAATGCTTCCATGATGTCCTTGGTGCAAGAACTCAAGGATGTGCCTTTCTCATTTTCTCAGAAAATCTTAAAACTCCTTGTCTTCTTGGAGGAAGTAAACAGATGTCTGCCAAACACTTAGGTTTACATAACATTTCTTCTCCCTTATTTATTGAAAAAAAAAGTCTTTTTAGAAAGCACTTCATATTTTGAGAACACTGGATGCTTTCTTTCCTTTTTTTAGTATTTTGGGCAAAGTATGCTTTTGATTATTTAAAGATAATCTCTATTCTAAATTGCATCTGACTCACATAACCTCCATACTTAAGAAACCACAATAAAAGTGCCATATATTAGCTATAAATGAATAGGGAGTGAGTCAGTGAATAGTTAAGGACATTCCATGAAAATGCATGAACTGCATACTAAGTTTTTAGAAAAGTATTCTATTTAACTTTTAGAATTAACAGTATAGATTAGCTGGAACAAAGAAAATACTGGGGTTTTTTTATATCCCAGATGCAATATGTTTTATTTTCCTTATGTTTCTTTGTCTACTGTACAAAGAAACTTCTGTGAAGTGACAGAAACAATGTTTTCAGAAAAAAAACAGTAAGAACTTCTACATACCAAAGGATTTCTGTAATTATGGGGGGTTTTTTAACTCTTTCACTGGGAATACCTCATTTTTTGGCCTTTGCAAGGCCATTGTACAATATCAACTTGCAGAAATTACTTTAGGGAAATCGTGTGTTTTCCTCTGGCTACTGAGCTCAAGTGGGCTTAAATTCAGTGCTTTGAGTATTAAAGAGACAAAAAAGCTGATACTTCTCTACTTGTCACGGCTTGCATTCTCAGCAATATCTTAATACTGAATATATGAAGAAGCCCATTAAATACAATTTTCCCTGCACCATCATGTTTGCAGATCCAAACACTGGGGAGTCATGCCCCTTCCGCATGCATCCCAGATCTAGTAGGCATGGTATAAATAACTACATAAAAATCCTAAGTAGGGGACATGAGACAAACAGAATTCTTACAGCACAGGATTATGGTTATAAAGAGAGCCATAAGAACTTCCATTCTATCAAACCCATAGCTACTGTCTGAAAAACATGCTTTTTCAAGATTAAAATCTGACAGAGGTAAAACACTTACTACAGATGAACCTAAGGCAAAGGTTCTCCATTCCCACTTAAAAGCAACAAAAGCTGGCTGGACCATAATTTGAGAAAGAACTCTAAATGTGATGTGAAAACATATCCAGGATAGGGCCTTAGCTATCCTGACAGACATAATTCACTTCCAGAAAAACCATTAACCACATAGGTGCTGAGCATGCTGGAGCACAAAGCTAGGGAAAAACAACAACAAACGCCCAGTGGTAAGCAAGGAAATGCTCAGTGGGCCCAGGTGTCCTAAATCCAAGGACATGCAATATTCTTTCCTACTGCCTTTCTTGACTTAGGCTCCACTAAGTGTTTGGATGGAGAATGCAGGTTGAGTTCCTACAAAACTATCCAGCCGCATCACAGCTATCCCCCTGGAATGGACAAGTTGTCAGTCAGGGACACCTGAAATAACAGAAGATAACATGATTGATTAGTTATTAATCTAACACTGAAACATGGGGACTGAAGAGAAGAGGCTCTTGTAGCCAGTATTCTGCAGACATAAATTAAGGTCATGCAGAGTTCTGGGGACAGACCACATGTTAACCGCAAAGCCTGTGTTGGTGGAATCTCACTTTTTTCCAACCCCTGCTCATCTGTCATTACCCCACAGGGCAAGTTCAGGGTTCCAAAGAGAGTCCACCCACCTATACCTTTGGCTCCCAGCAATATTAAGCAATCCTCACTGTTAAATGACAGCTTGGGACAGCAGCTCTTTGAGCCGAGTAACTAAATAAAGAACCCCCAGGCAGGCTACTAGTAACAAATCTTGAATCAGCAGCTGTTTTCTAAACATGAAAAAATAAGGATTCCCTCAAATGAGACTGGTGTGGGATATCCTTAACCCCTTCCTACTTCATCCCCATAGGAAAAAAAAAAAGTGTTCACGCACACAGCTACTGCAAATCTTTTTACCCCTTCTCCAATGGAGATGTACCCTCCCCTGGTATCTCTGCCAATGAAACGAGAAGGAGGAGCGAAACTTTATGAGATATAAAAATATAACTAGATTCCTTTTTGTATCATTTGCTGGTTTTATTTTTGGACTGTTTACCCACTGAGGTGACATGATCTGTAGCAACACAGCATAACCCCAAAACCCAGCATCCCTCTTGGCAACACTTGCTCTGGTGCACTCAGGCTGAAGCCAAACAACGGCTGATAGTGCAGAAGCGGATCATTCACACTCAGAAAAATGAAACAAGTGACAGAAGGATAAAAGAATTCTTACTCCTGAGGTTTTAGACTGTAGGTGGCCACATGTGCCAGATAGCTAAGGATGGAAAGGCTCTTCCCTAGAGTACGACTGGAGCAGACAGTCCAGCATTTTCAGTTGGGAAGGTATCAGTTCTAGCGAACCTAAGGAAAACAGCAAATGATCTCTATCACATAACTTTTTCAAAGACATTTTTCGATAGTAGAAGGACTAAAGAGATCACAGCAAAACCTCATGTGCTGTCAGCAAAGATTGTAGTGGTTTCCTGGAACAAATCTCTTCTGTGACTGAAAATGGCCCATCCCTTCAGCCTTCCCTCGACAGCCTTCCTTTGTGGACTCTGTCTTACTAAACAGTCTCCCATTTTGCCCAACCAGGTACTTTTACAAAGCAGAACAATGTGCTTTTATGAAAAAAAAAAAAATCCCTAGTCTAGCATACTACAGGAAATTTCAAAACATATCTGGCTCACCTGGTGCAATTCCCCCCTCCACTTCCAGCAGTTTAAAGTTTAAAAACTACTGAGGGTTGGGCATGCTCCCAGATTTCTATCTGGAGTACTGTAAAGAATGGCATTTGGTTTCTTTCTCTTGTACATACCTGTGAAGTAGGACCTCCTTATATTCAGCCACTCCAGAACCAAAATATTACAGTAACCTAATATCACACAAGCTTAAGGGCCTATCCCCAGATGTTTGCTCGGAGTTGTCCAGTGAATTTTAAATCCACAAACACAAACCCATTCTATGCACAGAAAACCCTCATTGCTTCCCAGTGAGTTACAGTACGCATGCAACGCTGGGTACTGCTCTGAAGTTGGAAGCAAGCACTATTTATACTGCAACAGAGAGCAAGTTTGGTCTTAACAGGAGGGATGCCAGCTTCCCAAGCTGGCATGCAGGATGGTTTTGCACACAAGAAAATAAAAATGAGGAACAGAGGGCAGAGGGGGGAGCAAGAACTGTAGTCCTCACTCCTTCTGTCTGTATCTGCTAGGAGTGCAAAACCAGCTGTAAACAGTAAAGCAGTCCCTATTTAGCAAAAATGCCATCCCAATTACACAGTGGTCATGACAGTTTAATATTTTTAGACTTAAATTGGTCCACTACAATTCACTAGAACTTCCTAACTAAACTAAACATACAGTCTAAATCTGCAGCCTTTATCAGAATGAATAAGTACGTGTTGATGACTCTTGAGTTGCAGGGAAAAGTCTATGAAAAAGCAGTTTTTAATGTGATTGCACCAACTTACAGAGATGAAAGAAAAGGATAAAAGGAAAAAGAAAACACCTAACATGTCATGTTAATCCTTTGCCAGGATATTCCAAAATGCTATTCTTCATTACGTTTCCTTGAGTCTTCTGCATATATTTTGTTAGTGACAGCTTAATTCCGCCTACGCTTATCAAATGGATGGGTGCACGTGTAGCCATACGATGGAAAAAGGGCTTCTCCACAAAAACAGCAGCTGAGGGCAGCTTGCTGCCACCAGAATGAACCCTCCCTGCTGCAGCTCATCCTGCAGGAGCCCTTGGGAAAGCCCAGCTTGGGACACCTGCAGGTGAATCCACCTGCCCAGAGTCCAACAGGCACCACTGAAGCATCGCTTGGTCTTGTGGAAGCTCTCAGAAATGGATGGCACCAGACTGGAGAGCTTTTGTGTGCTCTTGCGTGTGATCTCTGGGCTATGTGAGACTGTAGGCTTTTTACCACCTTCATGCAGAACACACTCAAGGACTTCAGCTCATGCAAGACTCAGGAAGTTTTTTATGATTCATGCTGAAATTTTTCCTTGCTGAGTTTTACCCCTTTGAACATCTTAAAATAATTCCTTTTTTGTCTTAATATTTTACACCCTTCAAATACTTGTAGATTGTTATCATATGTCTTAGTCATCATTTAGTCCAAACTGTACATATTAAAATCTTGTAATCTTTGCTCATATTTCAATCTCTTCAGCCTCTTAACTTCTGTTGCTCTTCTCTGCATTCTCCACTGAATTCTTGACAAGTTTTTGGCAACAGAGTGGCCAGAATAATAGTGTCATGGACACCTTACGGCTGTACAGAGATGAAGAGGGAAACTTGTGCAACACCAAAATGACATTAGCTCTTCCCCAAAAATCAACAAATATGTCTAATCTGTTGTTCAGGATCACTTATTTTTAGTGGCTGCATCATGAAATACTCTGAAATATAAGTACAAATATCCACCTAAAAATACTAACTTGGAGACAAGAGTTTAGTATACTCAAACCTGTGTTTAATTAGTCTTCGTGTCATCTGTGAGGAAGGTGACATGGAACAGTATTTACCTGCAATACTCAAGAGCAAACGGCTGAAGGGAAGTCTCAAAAGGCAGGACTCACAGAAAAGGGACCACACAGAAGCAAAGAATCCAAACAGTTTCTTCACCACAAACCAAACTAAGGAGCAAATTACAATCAAAGAGGTAAGGAGACAAAGCAACATTTTAAAAAGGCAATATTTTAAAATGGATACCACTCTTCCAAACTCTGGAAAATTAAACCATACAAAATCTCTACAAAATCAAAGAAAGAATGATAGCTTTCTGTGTTGTCGATTGGGACTGTAAAAATATTCTCCAGGTAAATCTGATCAGGCATGGGACCAAGATGCATATAATCTATTATCTGCCTAAAAGTTAGATACCTAACTGAAGCCACCATAATCATCTCCAGAGAGCCATTAATCCCATCCTAAAACTGTAATATATTTAGGATGAATAGCTCTCTAGAGGTATTTCTCCTCCTCTCCACTGATAACAGCGGGAGACTGAATAGCTGTCTTGACTGCATTTTCCTTGAAGATGACTCAAGTTAAGTAACCTGTACCCAAACATCATTTATAGCAGCTGGTCTCTAAAGGAATCAACGTAAGCAATCAGCTTGTGCAGGCACTTTAAATATTATCTTCTCTGGAGTTTTCCAGTTACTTGGAATTAAAAAGCAAGCAACCAATTAATGAACAAAGAAAAAGGAAAAAAAAAAAAGAAAACTTACAGATTCATATTCATATGTCCTCCCAACTTTCCAAGTGATAAATCAAGGACTACTGAATATCTGCTTGCATGGAAGATTTCCTTCCATACAAGCCTGCAAACATTTGTAGCAACATGACAGGTTCAGGATGACAAAAATCTCCCACTGCCTTTAGAGGTAGGGTTCAAATGCTCTGAAGTGGCTATTAAGTGACTAAAGGTTGGGAAAGCGTTCAACCTTCATCTGGTTCACAACAGGCTGAAACAGAAAACGAGCATGAACAAAGTTATTCAGTAGAGAGGAGTCACACAAAGCTGGGACAGAAATCGGGCAAAAAAAGTTTAGTTTTAGAGGACAATTATAGGAAACCATAAGGTTGCAATGGCACTGATCTGCAAAACTTCCAAAAACTTCCAGAAAATTATGTCTGAGGAAAAGTGAGAGAAGAAGAGTGAGTCTATTAAGACATAGCTGACATGAGAAAACACAAACACTTGCCACAAGGAATATGCAAGCTAAGAGAAAGGAAATAATTTTAAAGAAGAAAAGAAGGGGGGGATTTAAAAAGAAAATGAAAACCAGAAATTTAAGAAAATAAATATAATACATTGATAATAGAAACCACTTTTAGGTCAGTAAATTCAGATTACAAAGCAATTAAGAGGCTTTTAAGTGAGGTCAGGGTACTCTCCTGAACATTCCAATTCAGGGAGGCAACACAGGAAGAACGTACAACAAAGAGACCATAAGGAACAACAACAAAAAAAAAAATCTATAAAAACCACCTGAACGATATCAAGGCTCAGAAGTGACTACCATTTCCTAGAAGGAAGGCTGAAGGAATCAGTGTTCCTCACTGTCCTTACAGCAGAGGCAGGGATCAGGCAAGGACACAAAGACTAGAGATAACTGCATCACACATGGATACAACTGGCACCTCTAGCAAGAGATTTTACTTATCTGACCATGGGAAATGTGGTTAAGGACAAGAGGACATTCTCTTCTCAGAAAAGGAGAGGATGCCTGGGCACTAACTTGCCAGCCTACTGGAAGGTCTTTTAATAAGGACTAAAAGGCGCAGGTGGGAAAAAACCTAACAGCTAAGTATTAACAACAATTTATAATGAAACATAACAACAACGATAATGATGTAATATAGTAATAATAAAAGCACAGGCTATCCTAATAGAGAAGGAAAGAAAGAGAAAAGCAGGGTTTCAACATCACTAAAGTATGAGCTCTCTACTGCTACCAAGACAGGAAAAAACCCTGAAGCAAACAGGGTATCAGAATATATAAGTATAAAAATTACACAAACATGTAGAGCCAAAATCATAATGGTTCAAAGCACAAAATTAACAAGGAATGTCAAGAATAGCAAGAAACCATTCTATTAGCACATTTAGGTAGATGAGGAAAAATGTGGTTCTGTTAATCAATGTAGAGGAAGTTCAATTGACAGATGATGTGAGTAGGCTGAAATGCTTAACACCTTATTTTACCACCACTCATTCAAAATTTCAAGTGGAGAGACGTGGATAATTCTTCTCTAACTTTATATCCACGAAGAGGGGTATGGTCTTACTCCAGAAGAAATGGCAAACAAATTAGAGAGTACCAAGCTAAGTTAAATATTTTTCAAGCCATTCGTATATGAATTCATCCTGGTCTCCTTAAAGAATTGTCTGAAGCAGACTTTGTGACTTTGTAGAAGACAAGAAAAGATGCAAAGAATAAATCTAGTACCTACCATGCAAAGAGAGAGGAGAAAAAAAGGGAATGGGGAAATTCCTGACCACAGAATTTAAGCTTAATTCCCAGAAAAACTAGTTAAACAATGAATCAATCCAGCTTTTAAGCACCTATGTATAAAAGATGAGTAACACTCAACACTGATTTAAGAACAAATCATGCCAAAACAGCCTAATTTCCTTCTCAACAGGAAAAGAAACCTCACAGAAAGCAAATGTCACGTACCTTGACTTTATTTTGGCCTCTGACATCTTACATATTTTTATATGCAAGCTAGGAGCAAAACAGGCATATCCATGGTATCACACAGATACAAATCTATTTTGGATAAGGAAATCCATGAAGTGATTATCAAAACACAAGAATTCATCAGCTGGGATTGTGCCCTAAGTTTTGTTCTATTTGACGTTTTTATTAATAACCTAGATGATGGAATAGAAAACATTTTTATTAAACCTGTAGAAAAATGAAGCTAAGAGGGCAATGAGTGGCTAAATAAAATTCAAAATTACCTTGGCAAATAAAAGAAACCTCAAGAGGCACTGGATGAGATTCAACAGGACTACAGGCAATGTACCTGGGCAGAAATTACAAATGACACTAATACAAGATGGTGATAACTGAGCAGGCAGCAGTTTTTCAGAAAAGGATCAAGAGCTCCTGTGAATTATAAGCTTGATATACATTAGCAATATGATTGACTCCAAAACAAGAAGTCAATCATCTTTTTAAGGTTTCTAAATAGAGATATGTAGCTCCAAGGACAGAGGGAGTAATCTTTCAGCTCTATTCAATTTGGGCAAGCTTCAGGATGTAAGAAGACAAATTATGGGTTGTGCTTTCAAAGTAGATGTGAATCATCCACCAAAAACCTGTGTTTGAGACTAAAGGAAAGTCTTTAGAACATAATCCAATACTTGCCACATCTTTCCACTAGCCTGATGTCAGCAACAAGTCTCACCAAAGTAGCTTCAGAAAATTAAAAAAAAAATATTGGACATCTGCTCGCTATCAGAGAAAGAAAAACTAATAGAAGGTACAAAAAAACTTGCTCCTTGAAAGCAGCAAGGTAGAGTGCTGGAGATCAATTGTACTAGGGCACAGTATTTTGTTTCTTTAACAAAAAACTTTACGAATTTGTTAACACATTCATCAAGACTGTACTGCTGTATTAAGAGAGCAGAAGATCTAATAAGGGAGCCTCAACTCCATTTACTTTCAATGTTTTCAAACTCTTCTAAAAGCAAGGAAGTTTCTCGGTACCAACACACTGGCAATGACATCTCCCAGTTCTGTGATGAACCCCAAGTGTGCACAGGTGGAGACATGTCTGTAATGCTCCTTCTTTCCCTTCAAAACAGACCTCTCCACCCTGCCACCTTCCCATCCTCCTAATGCAGATTCTACTTATATCAGCTATTTACACAAATCACTGTCCACGCCCTTCTGCCATGGCTAATCCCATGATTCTGATCCCTGCTTCATTCCCTCCCTGCCTTCCTCACCCCCTCAAAATCCCCTCCTCTTACCCCTATCCCACTCCCTGCTCTGTTCCCCACTGCCTTGGGTCTCCTCCCCTGTCTTGAGGAGAAGGTGCAGATGCTGCCAGGGTCAGTGTTTTGGCAGCAGCTGCTGGGGTGCAGCAGGCTGAGTTACCACCACCAAGGGAACCAAGTTAAAACCTGCCCCATTACTTGCCTGAAGCACTTTTCAGATGTTTGGGGCAAATACCTGAGGAAGAATGTTTATCATGTGGTCAGATAAGAATCTTGGCAGCAGAGCTGGGAGCTTCTAGCTGTTTGAGTGGCTCAAATGTCTCAATGGATTGCTCCAGTCTGTGGCAAATATCATGAAAGAACACTGCAGAGAAGTGATTTCCCGAGTCAGACTTCATTGCTTTTTGCCTGTCTAGGAGACAGGCACCTCAGCTGTCCCAGTGTATAAGACTTCACACAGCAGTTCGTGTTACCTGGGCTGTCACTCCAGACAAAATGCCTGCTGGCAGACAGATCTCCCTGAGCTCAGGACTTCACGTGGAGGCATAAAACCCTGCAGATACTGCTAAGCACCGTGGTGTCTGATTCCCAGGATCACACACAGAAGACACAGCTGGCCAGCAGGGTGGTCTGATGCATCTCAAATACGGAGACCCAGAGTAGAAGAGATGCTGCTGTGCTGCTTTTGCCAAGACATGGATTGCACACAGCACGGCTGGGACGTGTAATAGAGAGAGTGACCCTATGGGCAAGTCCCAAACCTCACAGTGCCCTGCAGATCTGAAAGGCCTTCATGTAAGAGAACACAAAAGCTCTTCCCATCGATTAAAATCCACCTACTTGACAGGGAGCTATAAAATAACAATCACGTCTTTAAGAGACATAAATGCATTGTATCTACTGCGTCAGGAAATACAGGAAGTTTGCAATTATTTTTGATTAACAAATACAGGCCTAGGTATAAAGGCCTTTTCCAACTAATGTGGTGGCAGAACAGTTTGGAGACTGAGAACAAGATTAAATCTTAACATTTTTTGAAGAAATTGAACCATTACACAAACTCATTATTCAAATACTTCTTATACATTCAGACTTTTTTCAAACACACTACTAGTAAACACAGGCGTAAGTGTAGGAGTAAGCACACATATAAACTCCTCTGTGTATTTCTGTGATGACTGCAGCTAACCCTGAAGCCACTGAAATTCTGCTAATGACAAGACACACGTCCACAATATAACAAAACCGAAATAGCAGGAAGCAAATCCATGCCATAGTGATTCATGTTTCTGACTCTGTCTAGTTGCTCAGAGCTGTCTGCTTCTACATTACTTGAAACCTCAAATATCCAAACAGCTTTCCCAATATCCACATATTAAACTTCAGAAAAATGAAGCCATTTCCTTTCATGTGTGAATCAACCTGTAGATTGCATAATATCTAGTGCAAATTAACAGTCAGATGAAGAGCTTATTAAAAACAAGCAAACAAAAAAAATCTCATATGGCTATGTATGAATATCCATTACTAAGTCAAACCAAACTCAAACTGATTGAAAAACTACATTGTTCAAAGACTTGGCCAAATTTGCTATGACAGACTAAGGTAGGAACTTCCTCCATGGCTGGTTTTTTCCAGGCTTGTTTATGAGAAGGCTTTCCTTACCTACCTCAAAAGTGGTTGGTACTTTCCAAAGCTGAGGTGACCAAAGGATGCACACAGCTTGATTTTTTTAACAGTTCCTGCCTTTCTAGAGATAGCCATACTTGTTACTTTTATGTGAATATCACAATCTGCAAATAAACCAGTTCTTAAAACAACTTTTTTTTGGCAGAAATGTCACACCATTTATCTGGAATTTCTAAGCTCACTGGACCAAAGAGCCTTCTGGCCAACTATCATCTAAAATTGTTCTTCTAAATGCATATACCAGTAGAGGTTCTTTGCACCCAGCAGCTTCAGCAGGTGCTTCTGGGCATTAAGAACTTTGGTAGAAAAGTGGCTACCTATTTAGAAACATAAATATAGAGCTGGGCAAGTAGGATGAGATAATTAGTTCTTTCAGAGCTTAAATCTTGACAGTTTTAGGACGTATGTTTTCATATGAGAAAACCTCAGAGCAGTTAGCATACTTGAACAGACTACCCCCTCTTTGATGCTAGCAGGGGACTATCTCCAATGAAGCTTTTAAGTTGATTACTTTCTGTACTAGCCTGATCCAACTAGAACCTACAGATATTTTCAAAATCCATCCTTATGCAGAGGGCTTTCACTGTGCAAATTTGATGTTGTTTAGCATGCAGATTTTATCAACGAACTCACAAGTATTCATTAATTATGAAATTTATGAATTAACAGCGCTTTAACCTTATATATGTACTTAGGAAAAAAGTCAAATTAAACAACTGTAACACAAGTAAGGTTGGCAAACGTACTCTAAAAGACTCTTCAGAGCACAATCTGAACATACAATTATGAGTTCCTATTTTCACACTGTGCGTAGGCCTCTTTAAGAGAGAATGAGTTTCTCCCAAGCAGCTTGTCATTACTGTGCTCCCACCATATTCTGTTCTGCCATCACAACCAAACAAACCTATCCCAAAACCCTCTTTCTCATCTTTGAATTACACTGGAGTACTCAAACATAAGTAAAGCAGAAAGAGAACTTGTGAATATGCTTGCTTTTCTTGTAGTCATTCTAGAATTCATTGCAAATACACAGTATCTCTAACATTGGTATGTTTTATATTGGAATTTATTATGTACAAACTGACTGTAACAGAAAGCCATCCTCAGTATCTGTGGGCCCTTCAAGAACTGCACAGGACAACAATGTTGTCCACCAAGAGGGAGGGCAATCAGTACTGCTCTGTCAACAACGGTGCAATAGTCGGCATTATGAGATTCCCCTCAAAGCAAACAAGACATTGAATTTGTTTTGTTTTGAATCCCAGTACAGAATTAATTGCTTGGGACAGTTTATCTATCTCTTAAGCCAAGCCTGCATGGGGACATTGAGAATGTTAAGGCAAATCAACTAAAGGTTTGACACCAATGTGCACACATTTAATTGTCTTGAAGCTGAGAGTAGATGCTCTAATTCAACAGCAGAGCTCCCTGTAGCTCCTTATTCAGTTAAACTAGATTGGTCTAAGACTAATTTACTCCTGAATTTAAGCAGTCCCCCAAGGACTCAGCACAACTCATTTTTGCATACTGACTTCATCCACTTAACCAATTTGCCTCAGCTCCTCCTGAGTTCCCCAAGCCTTGTGGAGTTTTTGGCCCACAGCTGAAGGGAGCTTGGCTACTTCACCTCCAATGCTGGGAACACCAAACTGAGTGTTTTCCTCAACATTTTACTTCTAGAACACAGAAAAAAACACCCAAATTCAAAGAGAAATTCCTTGCATTGCTTAGCTGCTTCCTGCTCCAAGGTGACAATCATTGGATTTGGAGTTTATAATTACCTTGCTCCCCTACTCTCAGTCTTCAACTTTATGGAAGCCAGTTCTTGGAAACTGGCATGTTCACACATACACAAAAAAAAAAAGGAAACAGGCAATGAACCTAACGCAGGCAGACACTAATTCCATCTTCTTCAGAGGCTTCAAATTGTGTCGAAGCCATAATCTCCTGATACTGGTTTTGTTCCTCATGATTTGGAAATGGCAGTCATATTGCCATGTTATACTGTTTCTCATCACAACCACTGCTGTGGTAACTCAGCACTCCCTGGAAATGAGTCATATCCTATTAATTCAATCCTAATTCAGTTCAATACCAATCCTAAACTGAGGTTGATATTTCTCAAAATATTCCAATAAAATTACCTATAGAAAAGATTGATTATTTTTAAAACCTATTAGTTGCTTCCTTACTGTGAGAGCTCAGACTGCCATTTTATTTAGGTCAAAATGTAAAGCACTTCTCAGACTATAGGACTATACACTTTACATTTACTTTACTTCTCCTAAACACTTAGGAGAAGTAAAGATGTCCTTCTACCCAGTGTCATTAAAACTTATCTGGATGGTGGCAGCAGTTGGGGAATGCTTTGTTTTGGCCTTAGTGCATGGATGTGCAGGTTTCAGTGATGCTTTGAGTGTACCCCCACAGACACACTTGTGCACATACCTGTGCAGACAATATCCCAAGGTACCTCATAAAAGTAAGTTCATTGATGGAGCTATCAGAATGATGAACTAGTGTTAGAGTCCCGACTGTAGAGCAGCTAGCTCAAAGGAGTGTTTAGAGGAATAAACAAATATACATAATGCCTGCTGTTTCCTTTCCCCAAAATAAATTCATTCATTATAAACGAACATCATCATCTTTAGAGACTTCAAAACCTGTCAAAGCTGTATTTACTGACACTGGTTTGTGTTCAGCACAATTTGGAAACTGCAATGTTATCACCACGCTCTAACATTTCTCATCACAGCCGCTGCTGCAGTACTCCAGCACTTTCTGGAAATGAACCATATTCCATGGATTCAATCATAGATCTAACACCTTAAAACACCACTCAAGCCAGGCACCATCAGAATCCAGTAGGTAGTAGGCAACATGGGATGCACTGGAACCTGGACTGTTCAAATTTGCATTTTCAATTCTAGATGTTTTTAAAACAAAGTATCTAACCTCTCAGTGTCAATTTAAAAAAAAATCCCAATCCCAAAGGGATTCATAACTAAAATAAGTATGGCAAATGGAAGCGAAGCCCTCTGGACAATATTTTCATTGATTTGCTGGAGAGAAGGACCCCTAGTGTCCAGCTGGATTTTAGCCAGCCTGGGGTCTGGTAACTACACAGCATCCAAGATGAAAAAACATCCTAGCTTGTAAAATATTTCCTGCAAATACTTTCCCATTCCTCTTATTTGGAAATTGACTGATGAAAGGGAAAAAAAATTATAAATACAGTTCTGCTTTCCTAAACTAATTATTTCAAAATATAATCAAGGTATCATGTGATCACCTGGACTCTGAGGATTCATCATTACTGATGAACAGGAATGTGCCTTGGCACAATAGTTTCAGTGGTTGATTATGCATTGCAGACACCTATAGATAAACATCTCTATTTGTAAAAAATGAGCACTGTCTCTGAGAGCGGTTGCTGATGAGGCTTTAAAGCAGCATCAAAAAATGTAATGCTAGAAGGATGAAGCTGCCCAGCCCTGTCATGTAGTAGCTTTGCTTTCTAAGGGGAAAAAAAAAAAATCTGCATGATTCCTTATGATCAGGGGTTTACCCACTGATTTGGATAATCATTCAAATGGCTAAACAGACCTCTAATTTGAAAATAAAAACCGATTGATGCAATCACAAACAAGTTCTGAAATTGTGATCTATAAAAAAGAAGGGAAATCTTGTTCTAAGCCAAAACACACACACAGTTACCTTTTTCTAATCAGAGCATTCATTTCTCCTCATTATGATCTCACAAGCACATTAAAATCTTATTAACATTAATTACTTCTGAGCGTCTATGCATGAGCAGCGACAGGCTTGCGTGCGCGCGTGTGTATGTGTGTGTGTCTCTGGATCATATCTACATTTATATACCTTGCTGCACTTTGCTTATAAAACATGTGAAAATATTGCTGCTAACACCAATTAGCTAATTTCACACACACAGATAGTAAGCTGCTGTCTCGCTCTACAGCTTATTATAGACCAGCAGACAGATGGACAGACAAACAGACGCAAAAAGCATCACGGCTCCTCCTAAATGCAAGATTTAAAATGCCTGGCACCCCCAGGAGTGCGAGTTTCATTCTCGTAAGTCTGAGGGAACAAAATGACAAAAATAAAAAAAAAAATAATAAAAAGAATAGGAGACAGCCAAATATCCCATTTTCTACACAGATGGGTTCAATGATGAAGTGATAGAGACAAAGAAAAAACTGGCAGGCAGACAAGCAGCAGGCGCACAGAGAGATAGACAGAGACAGATAAACAAAGCATATTCATACATGTGAATTTGGGCTAAGCAGTAGTAACTTCAGCCCACCAACAAGGTAAGGAAAGAAATGGCAGAGGCAAGAGTCACCATAAGAGTGACTTCACAAGCAAAATCCTGACACTTTACAATGTAAACTGTTTACAGATTCTATTAACACTGAGCACACTAAATGCAGTGGTGCTGCTGGTGACACTCAGCTCCACCACAAACTCCAGAACAAACACAGGAATCAACGCATAACCATGGAACTGCGCCTTCCTCTTCTTCCTCACCCTTTGTTTCCATCTAATTTAGATTCATCTCTATCCTACTTCTAAACCTCATCCTCCCGAACCCTTCTCTCTGCCAGCAGTTAAGACACAAACAACATCAGCACTGCTCATTGTGCCAAAGCCATGTTTATCCATCACTTGGGAATCAGCCTCTCAAGTGGGTCCTGTGCAGAACCCAGGTGGACACTTGCTGGTCATTTTCCTCTCTACCCAAATGCCCATCTCTGCTCATATTCTGCAACTCTGAAAAGAACTGCAACCCTGTCAAAATTTGCCTTTCAGCCCTACTACCCTTCCTTCCACTTGTGCATTTTTCCACTGATGACATCATCAGGGCAAAACACTATAAGGAGGGAAATTATTAAAGCCAAGGAAGATGGTTTCTTTATTGGAAAATTTTTTGAAATGAACATATCTTAATTTCTCATGGTAACATATGTGTTTGCATTTTCCACTCACTCGTTTCAGATCAAGAGAAGTTAAATGTGGTAATAATTACTGTGTTATCCCCAGCCTTTTTTACCTAAAGATTTCAGAGCATTTCACAAGCTGTTCCTGAAACTTCAAGGCAGGCAGAAGGTTCTCCCATCACTCTAGTTCACTGCTGGGGAACAGAAGAGCAGAGATGAAGTGCCCAGATCAGTATGAAAGTCTACAGCAGACACAAAACATCCTCTCATTTACATTTTCCTATCTTCTCTTCTTGCACATGCCATATGTAAGGTCATTAAAAATAGTACCTGAATTGAAAAAAAAATAAATACATTCAGTATCTGAAGATTGTACTCAGGATCCTTGATTTGTACTTATCTCACTCATGACCTTCTCCTAATGCTGCTTATCCAGAAGAACCTACTCCCATACAAATCCAGCACAGCTGCTGAGAAAACTACCATGAATTCTGTCAAGCCAGTTTGGGATATATTGGGCGTATTCCAAACATCCAAATCAATTATGGTGCATTCTCAGGAAGCCCAGTGATTCCAAGACGCTTTGGAGCTCCTGAGCATGGGCATTATTATGGTTGTCTTGCACACAAGTGGTGAGCTTGGTGCACCTTGCCCGAATTCTGCCCAGCTCAGTTTTACTGTGCACACACAGCAGATTTGATTACACTGCAGAGCAGGAACCATGGCATATGGCCCCTTCTGCCACCAGGAGCGGGTTCCTGACCTGCTGAGGCAGAAAATAAGGAAGCAAATTGAACACCACTCCATTTGCTCGGCTTACTGTGCTTCTTTTGTTAAGGTGAAATATACAGGCGTTCAGAATAAGGATATAGAAAAGTAAAAGCTTTACAAAAAAAACAAAGAGCAATAAAGATTTGGAGTTTTAGAGCTTTACTCATATGACAAGGGAGGCTTTTTCTTGCATATTTCCTAAAAAATAGGGTATAGACCATTAAAGTCTCTCTCAAACCATGCAGAATTACTTCCTCTGAGAGGAAGCAAGATTCTCTCTGACAAGGCAAGGAGCCTCAACAGTTCTGCTTAGGAGAGGTTCACCCAGAAGTTCAGCCCATTTGCTCAGGCTTCCCAGAAAGTCTGGAGAAATCCGTGGTCTGTCATTCTTCCAGATCCCAAACTCTCTACTGTGTTCCCATCTCACTGATCTTTAGGCACATTGAAACTTTAAAAAAACAGGACAGCCAAGCAGAATTTCCCCCTAAACACATCAGTGATCCCCATTAAAAATCAAGGAAGGGCCACACAAAGACGTGAGTTCAATAAAATAGTTAAGAAGTATCCTCTGGATTTGCTGACTTAGTGCCTATATATGCATTTGTTGACTCTTTAACCCATCTTTCCCCCAAACCCATATAGATACACAGGGGTTCATGGCACTCAGAAGGAAAAATGGTGTGTCCTATAAAGCACTGTTTATAAAGCACGAGTTAAAACCCAAATCCGGAAACTGATTTAATTAAGTAAATGCATAACAATGAAGGGGCTTAATGACAGAAAAAAACCTGGTAGTTTTTATTACCACAACAGCATGTAGAGGCAACTACGCAGTAGGGAACCTTCGTAGAATATCCCTGTGTCTGAATTTTGCATGTAAAGTGGACACAAGTATCTTAAAGACTAAGAGGACCCAAATAAAATTGACTTGAGGATCTCTCAAAGGACCAGTGTTTATCAGCAGAATGAATCTGAGAGACCATTCAATCTAAAAACCAGGTCATATATGTGTGAAAGGGGAACAGGGGAAAGACCTGTACTCAGGGGCTGTAGAGGGGGGAAAGATATTTACTGCCTTTCCTGTACAAAGAAGCTTGACTTGCTTTCTCAGGTGGGAATTATCCCAGTAAACCCTGTCTCCATCTACTCTATTCATCTACTTTGTGAACCGTACTGTGTTGTGTCTGCCAAAAGTTCCAGCAGGCTGAGACAGTATGAGAGTACTTAAGAGATGCACTTGGCATCCCGACCAGCCTCAAGACCCAAACCCCTTTGTGTCCTTTCAGAGGTTAATAAGACAAGGTTTTACTGACTCCATCCTGGCTCTTATAAGCTTCTTGGGGATTACTGAAATTGGAAATTGCATATGAAAAAGCTGGTTCATCCAGTTTTTAGGAGGGACATTCATCCAATTTGCCTTTCGACCCCTGAAATGTGAGACATGCCTGAAGAGTGTTCTTTGTTATAATCTCACAAACATATCCAGTGATGGTGAGTCCATATGTCTCTGATAAAGGCAAAACCTTATTGTGCATTCCATCTTTTTCTTTTGTAAACATACCACACTAGATGAATTTGGCTCTCAAGGAACAAAGTATTAATTGTGCTGCCTAATAAAACTTTCTGTTGCTGTCCTTCCAATCTGGTCTTCTAAGCATCAACAGACATTAAAACTGGCTCTTGGGAAGTGAAAAAAATATTGGAGAGTGGTACAAACCCAAAACTTGTTTGCAAGTTTTCAAGAACTGAGATCTCAAGATCTTGAGAATCTCATTCTCAAGTAACAAAAAGTTAAATGCAGCTACTCCTTGTACATTTTTCAGGTTGAATATACAAGCACATCAGTTCCTCCCACTGTTCATTCTCTGAGATGTCTCAGCAGCAACACACCTGTGCTCTGCCCAGATCCAGCACTTGAGGGCTCCCATAGGCTCCCATAGGCTTTGTCCCCACTGACAAGTTTAAACAGACAAGTAACAACCCTCTTTAAACGCCTGTGCCCAAAGAACCCTTCGGGGCTGTTTTCTTCTCTCCACATTGCAGTTCTCAGACGTTAACAGCCACTGCACACAGAGCAGAAGTACACACAAGAAGTTCAGAATAACGTCACTGTTTGAAGGCACGTTTGTCTTGAATATGTGATAGGGAGCTCCTGTGTTCTCTTGATGACTATTTAATGGATCAAGCCACACCACTATGCATTTCAGTCAGTTATAACTTTGCCCTTTGATTGTTACTGTCCAAGAAGAGGTGACAGACTGGTCCAGTTTTTGAACAACTACTTCTTGGACAAAGCTAACACTGGAGCTCATCAGGATATATCCAGCTAACAGAAATCCAACCATGGGAAAACAAAAAAATGGAAGTTATTTGAACTCAGTTAAGAGAGTAATTATAAAAAATAAGCAAACAAGCAAACAAAACACACAAAATTTTTTTTTCTTAAAAAATTCTGCTGTTAAAGACATTGTTGATATGTTGTTATTAAATGTATTTGGCCTCAATATCCAGTTACTGTAGAGTCTTTTATCTCACTTTGGAAGTAAAAATAAGACTAATGGCAGAGAAGCCCTATATGTGTTACAATACCACAATGGTGTAAAAGGGAAAAAAAAAAGAAGCTTAAGAGTCTTTACATAGCCAAAGCTCATCTGAGCTTCCTTTGTCCATGGAACATGGTCTTTACTTTTCCAACTCCCATTTGCATGTACAATACACTGAGGAAGGAAGAAAGAAAGGCCTCACTTCCTACTTCTCTCTGTGCCTCGATTGTTTCTGATTAAAAAATGGAAATAATAATGTTGATTCAGCGACTGAAATTAGGCAAAACTAAATTAGCTACTTTTATGAAACACTGTAAGATATTTGAATGTTTCTTCAGAAATGCAAAGTGCTATTTATGCATATCAGCAGCTATCTATGGCTAAACTGTCCTAGAACCTTTTGTGAGCATTCTTTCCCCCTGCTGAACTCAGCTGATAATTGTTCTTTGTTTTGAAGGACGTGTAACTCCTTTATCTAAAAAAGCCTGGGAAAGACTTAGACAGAACTGGCACCTCACTTTTTTGGTTGAGAACAAAGCAAACCAAAACAACTACAATAACAAAAATAAATCACACAGGGTCTCAGGATTAAACCTTTGCAGATGAGAAAAAAAAGGCACCATTTTGGATGCTAAATTCTTTGCTGCCTTTGCCTGAGCATTATGAGAATAATCACCAATATCTCGTAAAAGCAAGCCTTTTCATCAACTCCATAAGCTGAGATTTCAAGGAGAGATCTGGGAAGAATCTTATTAATACACCTATGTATGCTGCCACAAGGGAGACAGTATCTAACACAGCAGAAATGAGGTCAAATGCAGCAGCACTGTCCTAAAGAAAACTGTCTCCTGGTCACAAATCACTTGTGGAGTACCATGCATCATCTTTACTGCTTCAGACATATGCCAGCTGCAGCCAGTAGGGAGAAATACAAAGCTAAATTCAGCTCTTGGTTGAAGGCTGGTTCCTCTAAATTTCATGGAATTGCTCCACTTTTATAAAAACGTAACATAGGGCAAGATATGACCCATAAACATTTTAACAGTTAAACAGACATTGAGAAATTTCATGTGGAACCTCTTTTAAACGCAAGAGCAGAGTCCTCTGAAGATGATTATTGTATGATGATTATTCCAGCTCACTGCTCATAAGGAAAAAGGAAAGGGCTGTGGCCTCATCCAACCCCTCTGTGGTCCTACTCATACAGAACCCTGCTGCTAAAATTTTCTCGCTCTCTTGCCAGTGGGACTAAGTTAGCCCCTCTTTTTGCATGAAGTTCAGACTTTCTGTCCTCATTTTCTTTGAACAGCTCTGCCCCCTGCCTGCGTCTCAGCTTTTATTTCTTCTAGCTGCTGACATTCTTCACAAACCTCCTTCCTAAATGCTCCATTTGTATCCTTCTACCACACTGAAGCCAATGTTCCATAGTAACATTACTTCAGATTCTAATAACTCTTTAAAACAGTCTACAGTCTATTAAACTGTGTTCCTGCACCAGCAGACTTCACCAAGAAACTCCAGAAAAGCTCATTTTAGCTCACTTCCTTTTTCCTTTCAACTTTTTTTTTACCTGCAAAAGATATGGAATGAAAATTAAATAAATTCTGGTAGGAGAATAAATTATCACAGGGCTGGGTATGGATGCGATCTAGACATGAGGGTTCTGACTCCAGCATAGAGACAGTTTTAACTGAGATAGCTCAATTATTAATAGGAGTTTGGTCAAGACAACTAGGGCTGAATGCTGTGAAATTACATGGCTCGAAACACATGCTAAATTCACTTGAGATCCAACATAATACAGCCTGCTTGAGCAGGGCAGAACAGTTTTAATGTCATCCAAACTCCCTAAGTAAACACTAGCTCTTAACTACCATGAGGTAAAAAACCTTTTCAAAAACAGAACAAAAACCCAACCAAAACCCAAACTCCAAGACTTCAGGTGTCAGTTCTAGTCTGACATGCCAGAGAAAGACCACAAATATTCAAGAACTTCAAGGGGAGGCTAAAGGAAAGGGGAATAAAGAAAGAAGTTGCAATGCACTTCAGGATGATGACAAGACACAAACTCAAGAGGGAAGGATAAAACTTGCTAGTACAGGATTAACTAACACCCTCCTATCTGCTTTCAGGAACTGATAAATGTTATTAGCTCTACCCCGAAGACAGGTAACTGAGACACTATGAAATGAAGTTACTGATTGAAAATAACACATAAAACTAGAAATAAACTGTGAATCCTGCTTCCCTAAAGCACAGCTTATCCTCACCAGTACCTTGTATACAGTAGTGACTGCACTGCAATCTGAATAAAACTTCTGATACTGCACTATGACGTTGTGCTGACAAAAATATTTAAGATATCTGTAAACACATTGGGGGGAAAAAAAGTTTGTCTACCAAAGTATTAAGAAAGGCTTGGAATGGGATCTAGTCCCCTGTAAAAAAGGACTCAGAGACTAGTAGAAAAAGCAAGTTAATTCGAGAATCCAGAAATGCCTAGAAGTAGGGAACCATAACTGAGCTTTCTCTTGACCGACACAAAGTTGTGCATAGCTGACTGTACTGCAAAAGCACAACTGGCTTTTAATCTCATTCAGAAGCAGCTGCTTTCACAGCAGTGAAATGTTTCAGCATGAGCTTGACTGACTTGGTGGATAAATGATTTGAGGTTGGTATAGCTCAGAAGGAACCAGCTCATTTAGGATATGTCACCATCTTAAAAACACTTTTTTTATTCAACTGGAGCAAGCTTTGAAGCTTTCCAAACTTAGCCATGGCTTGGAGAGGGAAATAAAAGCAGCATTTTCATGAAATGCTGGAAATTAGAAAACAGGCCTTGGACTTCAAACGGCCCGCCAGGACAGGCTGGGCCTTCGCCGGGAACTCATGTCACTTCTAATCACTTGTATTAGTTTAGCACCAGCAAAAGGTGCCAGATTGGTAGCCCCAGGCACTGTACTCTCCATTTATCCCCAGAGCAGGTACAGCAGGATGGCAGGCTATCACAGAGATGCCGAGCCCTGCTGCAGTTCCTCCCATCCAGGGACCTGGTGAGAGGAGGGTGATGAGGTCTCAGTGCTGCGACTGCCCACACGGGGGCCAGTACCCTGCTCTACGTTTCAGAAACACGGGACCCCAAACTGCAGGGCCTGTGAAAGGGAAATGAAGCAGCATCAGTCTGCAAGAATCCTCCGAGACACTGAGATAGAAGGACCAGGGATTCTTTTCTTTGCATTACATTCTAGATGTCTCAAAACTATTCAAGAATGAATACTTGAGAGAGCGATGAGGCCAGAGAGAGTAAACGTACTGAGTACAAATGAGATTTATACGTGGCTTGAGTCACTCCAGACAATTAGCTACCCACCAGGCTGTTTGGTTTATTGTCCCTACTGGATAAAGATTTAATAAGCAGTCACCTAGATGGGAAACATGAGACTTGCACAAAGGAAACTTTTCATTACTCTACACGGAAAACTTGAGCCCAATCCTGCAACAGCTCTGCACAGCTGATTCCCACTGGTGTGTCAACGGCTGCAAGATGAAACTCTTTTTCATGACAGTTCACATAGGTGGAAAATACAGGAAACACAGGACCATCTTTTACTGAGTAATTAATATGTCAGAAATCTTCCACACATTCCAAATATTCTATGGAAATTAATACAGCTTTATTCAGTTTTTTCTCTCCAGTACTCAATCTTACCCAGGACATTTTTTCACAGCATAAAAGTGCAAAATGCTGGATTTCAAAAACTTATCTACTGGGGAAATATGCTGTGTAGAGAACATATTAAACAATTCAGTCTATGTTTGGAAAAGAAATACAGATTCATCACAACGAGGAAGGATGTTCAAGAGTATCCTGAAAAAACAGCCGGTATTCAAGTCAAAGGACAGGATGAAGTGGGCACAACAGTATAAAGCTGGCAGATTTAACTGACAGAGACAGAAAGAATTGGAAATTGCCAGAGCCGAAGCTACATCAGGACTTCTTCAGATACTACATTCACTAAAATTGAAATTAAAAGCATCAATGAGAACATTTGATAAAACCCCTTCAGATGGGAAAAAAATCTAGAAGCAGCCACAGCAAAACAGAAAATACAAACTTTGGGAAATCTTAGGAAAAGGAACACCTATCAAATATAAGACTGGGGGAAAAAAGGCTGAATTACAGACTGAACATTTCATGACCTCTCAGCAGTCATGCCTGGTATCCAAGGCTTTAACACCCTTCATCAGAAGACTTCTTTTGTTATTACTACCGCTCGCTCGTTGCAAGAGAGCTCAAAGCCATTCATTTGGCACAATTTTTGTCAGGCAGTGTCCCAGAGGGTGTGGCCCAGTCTCCTAGGAATCGCATTTGTTAGTTTTAGAGAACCAGCAGAGGGAGCACATCAGCAATTAAACATGGTTTTCTTGTGTTTGTGCCTAAACAATGAGATTTTTGCTTGGGTTTTTTTGTTGTTGTTTTGTTTTTATTCTCAGCATTCCTCTGCCACTAATGCCTGTGACTCACTTAGCTCTCAGATTGCTGGGAGTTTAGGAGCCAGAGCCGTAGAGAATAGCAGGCTCCACATCCAAGCCACATAAAACGACAGTGGACACAAGCTTTTACCTAGTTGTCTTTCTTCACTTTCTCCCCACATCAACCTCCATCTTACCCATTCCTGATATCCTGCCTATGAAATCTTGTACTGCCACATGACAATTATTTTCACATTCCTGCACTTGTGACCACTAACTTTCTAGACAGAAATGCATATGGATCTCTAGGGAGGAAATTGAAATCAATAATTAACTTTCAGTCAGCTGAAAGGACAACTCTGAAGTCCATAACACAACTTTCCCAGTCCTACTTTTGTATCCTCAAGGGATTCATCACACAGCTACGGATGATCTTAGAAGTTAGATATTAGAAAACATGTCTTTTAGTTGAGAAGAAAAATAAAAGGATAACCAGTAATTCCCATGCTGTATTTACCTCCGAATCAAATGACACACTACACTTGCTTGCAATTTTAGTTCTACCATAACCCCAAGATAAATTCACTCTGAAAGTGTAACATTAAGAGGTCATCTACGGGTGTAACTTACAGAATGGCACCATGTCTGTCCTGCAAAGGATTTCCCATAGGTGCTCTGCAGAGGGTTAGAAGCACTGCCTATTCAGGTTTCCTTTCTTCTTTGCTGGTAGCTACCAACTGGTTTTAATTCAGACTTTTGTAACCACTGGTTTGACAGTAGCTCAAAGATTCCAGAAGACCCTACGGGTTCTGGTTCACCTTTGGTACCGTCATTTACATTTGTGCAAATGGAACACAAAATGTTGCCTAGTGATCTGTGTCCACCCACTGCAGAAAAGCACAAGGAAAGAACTATGACACGAGGTATTGAAGAAGGAAGTCCTACAGATGCTGCCAGTGTTTGATTAGGTAGGACTAGTTTGTGTTAGGGTCCGTACCTGCCATGAAAGATCTTGAGGAGCAGCACCTGAGAAGAGCAAGTACAGCACAAGCTGCAGATACACCCTCCATGGGGCTGGTGGGGCAGGTTGTCCCTGATGGGATAAGGCCATTCTTGGCATGAAAGGATTTCAGCCTTTGTTCTAAAATAGTCCATGGCCTTTCCTCCCATAGTGCCATCTAGTGCCAACTCAGCCAGTGGCTCACTTGTCTGGGAGGTGAACTTCTGGCCCCCCAAACAGCCTGGGACCCTTCACACTCATTTCACCAAAGCCAACAGCCAGGTGTCAGAAGAACAGTGGGGTTTTTTCTTTAAAGACAGCTTTACCCCATTAGCCCAATTTCCCATTCCTGTATTCTATCTACTTCACGATACAGTCTTCCCTTCTTCCCTGCACATGGTAAAAGCTGAACTTCTTTCTTCTTGCAAACCTCAGGGATGTGTAGCAACCTGCCCTGTGGCACCGGCAGCCCTGGCTGCCCCAGCAGCTATGGAAGAGGAGGTGGCGCATGGCCCTGTGCCTCTGGTGACCATTTTACAAGACCAATCTGCAAACAGAACTCCCGCCAGCACTGGGTGGTCAAAATGCCATCATAGCACACGATGGTGCTGGAGGATTAAGTACAAAAGTGTAAGAAAACACGAAAGACATAAGCAGTAGTCATTCTGAAATGCTCCTATTAGAGGAGAATTGGATCAGTACTGTTAGAACTAAATATTAACTTTTGTAACAAATACTAACCAAAAATATAGTCAACACTGTCAAAGGAAAAACCACCTGGACAAAAGCATTTGCCTTTATTTCCTCCTCACTGAAAGTTTAATACATCTGTGAAAATTCTTCAAGTTAAAACGGTACATATTTTACTAAAGTATCTCAGAATTTGGTATATGGTCAAACAGTACTTTTCAGCAAGAGAAAACTGGCATAGATAGATTATTAAAAATCCAAGTTATTTTTGTGAAAAATAACTGTTTGTTTACTGTTTGTTTACTTTCTAAAATTTTCTTGGACCAAACTAATAAGAACAGTGAAGTCCGTTTCACTGTGATTTGCCATCATTTTCCCTCTGCACCACAGTGCGAATGTCAGATCCTTCAGAGGGAACAAGTTACTCTTTAACAGTAACTATTTCCAGTGCATTGTTCCAGTAAAATAAATAAATAAATAAATAAATAAATAAATAAAACCCAAAAAAAACCAAAAAACCCACAACTTTTATAAAGTAATTGGATTTTCTAAAAGTTTTGTTAAAAAAACTTCTAAGCAACTTCCAGCTAAATGTCATTTTTTCAATTCCCATTAGCATTTATGAATCTCTTTCAGCAGAAGCTCTTTACCATACAGATCGCAGTTTAAAGAAGTCCTATAAAAACAGACTGGAGTGAAACCGACTGAAATCTATAAGACCACAGCATGCCATCAATTTCTAAACAGAACTTCTATTCAAATTATTCTGCTTAAAACCTCATATGGTTTGCAAAAATGAGCAAGATTTTCTTGAAACGATTTAAATAACAATTTATCTAAGACTGTAATCTCTCCTGTATGGGATTTGTAAGCCATCCCACAGAATTCTCTAGCAGGGGACACTATTCCCTATTTACATCAAAGTTTTATATAAATAATATTACATTTTTTTTAATATTCTGCAGCTGTTTTCCCATATGAATAAGCTGGGCCTATGAAGAAAATGTGAAAATAGGAAAACTGTGAGTAATATTTATAATAATGATATATTCAACTCAGGAAATTGCTACAACTGTCTTTATCAAAATAAACAAGATAGATATTTTTTCCTCCTTTAAGAGTAAAGCAAAATCCTCCACTATTTAAAATAATTTGACTCAGTATTTGTTCGGTATTTGGATTTAACTGTCTTATATCCCATTTTTTGTCCTGTTAAAAAATAAAAACCAACAAAACAGCAAAACACCAAAACCCCAGCACAAAAACATACACACGAAAAGCCCAACAGCACTGCTTCTCGTCTCCCAGGAGTGAGAGCGGCACATACACACGCCATTCAGCCCAAAATTGCTCTAGCTACAGGGCATGGCAAGGCATGAAATAACTGCTCCAGAGCACTTCCTCATGTGGGTGTGTTAGATAACTGTCTGCTCCAACACTAAAATAAAGCACAGTGTGACCCAATGAGCAGCGCCAGCGCTGCCCTGCACAGCTGCCCAGGCTGCGGCCAGGGGACCCGGGGCACCCCACGCTGCCCCGCGCCAGCAAACCCGGCCCTACCCCCCTGGCCAACAGGTTTGGCATTCCCCGAGTTCCAGCTACATCACCATATGCTGGATTTAAGTTTACTTAGGCATACTTTACCCTTTGCTGCTGCATCCAGATTGCAAACGGACTTTGTGCTATTCAAAGAGCTAAGATTTTTTTTTTTTTTTGATAGAATATAGTTGAGGTTCAAGGAAAATTACCTCCTCTTAGTGAAAAAGGTTTCACTATTAGAAAGAAATCTTACCGCATAATGAAAAATGTTTCCCCTACTGTGACTCTCTTTCTCTGCTTGAATTCCTCTTGCCTGGAGTTTTCATAAAATCAAGAAGTATCTTGTAGTCATTTTTAAAGTTTTTCAAAAATGTTCAGATTAGTCTGGGCTTCTGCTAAAAGTACATGCAAGAATCCTGAGGACAGGTCCATGCACTCTCCTACAAAAAACCTGGGCTGTTGAGGAACATACACCTGCACTGGTGCAGGAGAAAATGACAGGTGCCTGAAAACCCCTCACCTATCCCACGAGGAGGACGGCTGCGAACACTCCTGCTGCCTCATTCCAGGCTGATCGACATCTAGAGGCATCAGCAAATCCACCTTTAAGACCCACACTTTTTTTTTTGGCCTAACTTCAGCATCCCCTCTATGACCAATCTGAGTTTCAAAGCCTGAGATTCAAACTTTAGGAGAGGAAGAAATACCTTGCTACAGTTAACAGGTCATTTAGAGCAACGAACACATTTAAAGTCTACCAACAAATTATTAATTTAGAAGTTTTAATAAAAATAAGGAGGAAAAAAATTAGCAAACAATAAATGCCACTCCCCAGCTAAGAGACGAGCCACCAAATTTTGGCACACTGATATATAAAACCTTGAAAAGTTTCATCATGTTCGGGAAAAGCTGCTAATAAAATGGAGCAAGTAGTTTCTGTAGTTATAGTGCCAGTGAATAGATCTGCTGCTTTGGATTTCAATTAACTTAGTTTGTTCAGCGAGGAGGCACTTCTGTAGAAATGGGGACTCGTAAGTTAAAGGACAGCTAAAAAAAACCACCAAACAACAGCAAAAAAACCTGTTGGCAGCAAAAGTTCTTTCTGGCTGCAAAATAATGGATTTTTAAGAAACATTTCAAAGGATTTCAAGGTTTTGGAGAATCTCCTAGGCAGCCTCAGGTGGGTTAGGAATATTGCATTATGGACTTCTTTGTGCTAAAAGGAAGGCCTAATGCATGTTTTTAAGAAGTCCGCCTCTTGCTATTAAATAAGTAATTTTCTATTAAAAAAAGGTGATTGTTACTGTTCAGAGACCTCCGCTGATCAGCGTCCATTTTATATAATTACTTAGGATTCTCCAAAACATTTTATGTAACTCACTTCCACTATCCCTTTTCTTTTTTCTTTTCTTTTTTTTTTTTTTTTTTTTGTTACCAGCAGAGTAGCAGTTTTACTCTCCAACAGAAATGACAGGAGCTCAGATAAAAAGACATTTCAAATGGATCAGTTTAAGCAGTCTTTAGAACCCATGATAAATCTGGGCTCCAAAAACTCGACAATGCTAAATGGGCTATGAAATGCATCACAAATCCCTCCCCAGGAAAAAAAAAAAGAAAAAAAAAAGAAAAAAAAAAAGACAAAAAGAAGTGAAAAAAAAATCAATTCAGAGAAAAGCTTCAATATTTGAAAACACAAATAAGTAGCATATTTGTGGAATGAAAAATGGTAAATAAATAGTTACTATTTCTGGACAAAATGGCTCGATAGATTTCATAATTTGCCACCACTGTAAAAAATATCTATTCCCTTCCCCCCTCCCTTCCCCGTCAGTACACACGGAAACACAAGCATAACCATGCATAAAGTGGGAGGGTGGGGGGCAGCCAAGGATACAAACTCCCTCTTAGAAAGTTTGAATTCTTATTAACCCAGTGATGCCTCCATAACGTTACATTAGATCAGCAACATAAAAGTTAGAATATACGTCTCCTTTCTTCCTAGCAAAGGAAACTGCAAAAACACTAATAATGAAAAATAGATGTTAAAAATATCCAGGAGGAAAAAGTACATGCACAATAACCGAAATTAACCCCCTCTGCCCCCACGCCAAAACAGATAAACAGCAATATCTCTGAATAAAAATCCTGTCAGAAAGAGTGGAACCTGCTTTCTCTTTTTTTTGCTTTTATTTACTGTATGCCAAGCATGGACTTTAAACTTACAGTGTGCATATATATATAAAACAAAGAACGAGAGTCACCGTTAACCCTGGTCACCGNGTTTAAGGAGAGTAGAGGCTTTATTCTTTTATGTTTTATAAAAGTTGGCTGGCCTACCTTGTTCCCCAGTCCTCAGTTTGTCTCCTCATAGTCGCTGTCTCCCTGGAAGTACAGTGTGAGTGGTAATGACTGCCTGCCTCCCTAATGAGTCCATTTTCCTGCTCTTGATGTTGTGTATATACACACACTGCAACCTACCTTACAAACCACAGAGACGGGAAAGGGAGAGCGAGCGAGAGAGAGCGAGCGAGAGCGAGCGAGAGTGCGAGAGACAGGCAGAGCGAGAGAGGGAGAGAGAGAAAGGCGCACACAGACAAAGCCCTCCTACCAGACAGCAGACAACCCTCCTTCCCCTATCTAGCAAAATACAACTCGGCTAATGCAGCAACAGGTTCAATACTGCCAGGCTGAGGCAGCCTAGCANAACTGCAAAAACACTAATAATGAAAAATAGATGTTAAAAATATCCAGGAGGAAAAAGTACATGCACAATAACCGAAATTAACCCCCTCTGCCCCCACGCCAAAACAGATAAACAGCAATATCTCTGAATAAAAATCCTGTCAGAAAGAGTGGAACCTGCTTTCTCTTTTTTTTGCTTTTATTTACTGTATGCCAAGCATGGACTTTAAACTTACAGTGTGCATATATATATAAAACAAAGAACGAGAGTCACCGTTAACCCTGGTCACCGGCATGACAGTTAAAAGTCATTGGCAAATACTAATAAACCCCCATTTAGCAGTAAATAAGGAGAACATGATATATGGACGGACAGATGGAACTGCATAAACAGAAAAGAAAAAGCAGAGAGACCCACCAACATACGGACAGAGCTGTTTTAAAAGAGTGAAAGATATTGATTTACTTGGAACTAGTGTTGGAAAACAAACGTATTTGTTTCCTTCATGATTAAAAAAAAAGTAATTAAAGTGAATCGTAAGGGGGCACACCCTTAAATAAGTCGGGGGGGGGGGACATTTCTAGAGGGTAAGGCCTTCTATAGATGTTCCGAATTTTAAGCTAGCAAATAGGTCTGGCAAACTTACATCTCTAAATTAAAAATCGGGGNAAGTTGGCTGGCCTACCTTGTTCCCCAGTCCTCAGTTTGTCTCCTCATAGTCGCTGTCTCCCTGGAAGTACAGTGTGAGTGGTAATGACTGCCTGCCTCCCTAATGAGTCCATTTTCCTGCTCTTGATGTTGTGTATATACACACACTGCAACCTACCTTACAAACCACAGAGACGGGAAAGGGAGAGCGAGCGAGAGAGAGCGAGCGAGAGCGAGCGAGAGTGCGAGAGACAGGCAGAGCGAGAGAGGGAGAGAGAGAAAGGCGCACACAGACAAAGCCCTCCTACCAGACAGCAGACAACCCTCCTTCCCCTATCTAGCAAAATACAACTCGGCTAATGCAGCAACAGGTTCAATGCTGCCAGGCTGAGGCAGCCTAGCAAAGGTATACGGGGCTAAGCAGGATTGCTGGCAAATAAACACTTCGGTGCCGGCTGGCTCCACCTTTCTTATTTATGTTACAGGATGTTGGAACGCATTGTTTCAGACAGTCCATGTGATTATCATAAATACATTTTTTGTGCATATTAGCATGAAGCGCTGAAACGTATCAGCCATTCTGCTCCGTAACCTTATAGCTCTAACACATGCAGGGAAGGTGTAAACATATCTCTTTTGACAGGCAGACTACACAAAGCCCACTGATGATTTTAAAGTCATGAGATCTTTCAAGAAAGACGCTCCTGAAGATAGGTTTCCCCAGACAATAGGGGAGCAGGGAAAATTGATCTTGATGAGGAAGAAGTCTTCCTAAGAGACTGCTCGGTAAACAATTGAAAAGAGAGGGCTATTCTCCCCAGCATTCCCTCCTTTCAAAAAATATATATTGGGAAGCTTCTACCCCTACAGCTATAATAATGTGCTGTGCTTATGTCTGAACAGGTGCAATGCACATAGTACATGGTGTTACAAGGACAGAAATAAATCTCTCAAGTAAAAAAACATTTTCCCAGTTGCAAACAGGCCAAGGTTATTTAAAATACAGGTCTAATCTGGAGAATGTTCTCCCCACTCCCTATATATTTTTGCTGGGGGGAGGAGAGGGGATGGACAGGTGGCAGAAGGTGCAAAGGAGAAGCAAAGATAGGAGAAACAATACATGTGATCAGTGACTATAATTTTATTTTTACAATATTCTGCCACATCTGAAGATGTATTCTGCTTCTAAAATAATTTTCACTAAGCCCTGCTTCTCATCACACATAAACTTATGCTGTCACAAAAAGTCTGTTTAATGACAACTACAGACACCTCAAAGTAGGAAGACCAGGGAAAAAACATTTTGCACCTGTATTTCATCCTTGGCAGAGGTTCTCCAAGAACTTTATCCATTGAGTATTTTTTAGATAGAGATACTAGGTTGTTTTTTTTTTTAAAAAAAAAAAAAGGTTAACTGATATTCCCAAGGTTATGCTGTAAATCAGTAGAAAAACAGATGAGAACTCAAATCTCCTGAACCAAAACAGACTTTTTCTGGAGTAACTCATACCCACCTACAAGTTAAAGTGTCCTGTCTAAGCCAGTTGTGTAGGCTCCCTCTATTGTCAGTGGAAAGACAGGCACCTCCCAAAAGCAATTCATCCCAGTTTTCTTGTCTTCCCACTAAAGAGGGAGCCTACACAACTAGATTAGGCTAAGCAGCTAGCTTGTAGTTGGCTAAATTAAGTAAAATGAATCTCACTTTTGATCTAAAGCTCTATTACAACATCCCGCTTCCCAAAATACATTTTTATTATCACATTTATTATTAGGCAATATATGCCTAAATTGTAGTGATGGAAAAGGGATAGCCTGCTGACTAAAAGAGACAGGTAAACTCCCTAGATTCATGGATTTGTACCCTCAGGCTGGCTGGATATTCATGATTCACAGAGTCTTTATAATATTAACCAGCTTGGTGACTGGTGAATTTGATTAGTTTTGTTCACTGGTAGCTGGTACACATTTTTGTATTTTGCTTATAAACATTCTGGTTTTATCCAGATGTACAGTAAATACAGAAGGACTAAGTAATTTATTTCAAAAGGTTAATTTTCATTAGTTTTTTCATCAAAACACAGCCTCTCTCACCTTAGGGTGAAATATAAAGATTAAAAAGCTCTAATAGATGACTTAGTTCAACTCCTGTAATATTTAGCTACGTACACACCTGGCATATGTAGAGGCAGCTCTCCAAGTTACTCCAAATATATATTACAAAAATTTAGTCATATTACATATTTTCCTCTCTGGACTTTATGACCATAATCACCTTATTGAAGGGTATGTAAGGTCAGGAAAGCAGAAGGGGCATTTGTAGACTTTGCTTCTAACTGTGGTAACTCGATCTGGCTGTGTAAGTACCAATTGAGCAGTCACTGCCTCAGTTTTTCCATCTGTAAAACAGACTCAACTGTAGTTCCATGAGTAGATGGTACTGTAAATATGTGAAGAGTCTTCCCATCCTGGCCTGGCATCTCTCAGAGTTTTATGATGGCAAATATTATGGGAAAAATATAAATACTTTGTCAAGGGGACTTGTGTCAAAGCCAGCTGACGAAAAACTTAAATTTTCATATCCTTATATTCAGTTCAAATAATAGGAATAGTCTCTGAATTAAAAATTTAAAAACCAAATCTACACCAAAATGAGGCTATCAGATGTGAGAAGTTCTTAGCAGCCTGCAATATTTGACCCCAAACTAACATTAATTCCTTTGTCCTACCAATCTTACACATACAAATCTGAAGAAATATTTAAAATGTACCAACTTTGGATAAAAGAACCAGACCTGAACCCTTTAAATAGAAGACATTTGGGTAGAAATCTGAGTACTGAGTCAGAAACACTAAAGTTTGAAAAAATGTTCAAATTTGCAATTGATACAGATCCAAAACCTGCAAGCTGGGAGGCACCTAGATGGTTAACTTTCCTCTAACTTTCTAGAGATGTCATATATGCATCTGAACCAGGATAACAAATTTCCTCATGTTTTGAGGAAGTCTGAATCTCAGTAAGAACACTAGAACCGAGCCCAGTTCCACTCACTTACAACAATGCTTAGGGCCAGACCCAAACTGGAACCCAAAGCCACCCCTTCCAAAGTCACATGGGGTTTGTGTACTCACAGAACTATAGAACTAAACCAAACATTTTCAAACCTCAAGACTGTTGGAAAGCAAATATGGAGTAGATTCCAATTTAAGCTAGTTTTGGCCCTCAATCAGAAATTAATCAAATTAACCATCATCTTTATAAAATCCAAATATATGTTTGACCTGAATGAAAAAACCCACAAGATGTGATTTGTACAACTGGTTCATTGCCTGAAAGTCTTTCTTAGACTTAGATCCTAACCATCAATGGCTTGATTCTGGGTTGTCTTATTAATCATTTCATCCATCTAAACAATTTTTTAAAAAATCCTGAGTGGTGCAATTTGAATAGAGAATCCTGATTAAATGTTTTGCCAACATAAAACTGCCCATTTGCTTGATTCAAAATGCTCAATGAAAGCCTGCTCACCACCACACCACACTCCTGTAGGTCTGCAATTCCTCCTCTCCATTATATGAGGCGGTCAATGGCTATGCACTTGGATCATTTGCAGGAAGAGGAAGGAGGATGTGTGGCTGCTGGCAGCTTTCAGCTCTGTCACAGGACTGGACACAGACCTGCCCTGTGACAGTGAGGGCCTGCATGGCAGTCACACGGCTGGCCTGTGCCTGGCCATGCAGCAGAACAGGCAAGCAAGCCCTTGTCATGTGCCGGGATTGCACTTCTCCCATGGCAGAGACACCAAATTTTGGTTAGGCCACGCACAGTGTCACCCCATGAGAAAGAGGCTGGAACAGAGAGCTCCCAGCTGGCTTAGTAAAAGGCTGCACTATCCATCCTGAATGCAAGAACAAGCAATGCTGGTCTACCCAGTAGATGATACTCCTGCTTTTCTTTTTCTGCACACTTGTCTTCTCAGTTCAGAGCTAGTCTCTAGCAACTGTCATTAGGAAGGCAAAAGAGCCCTAACCCCTCTAGCAAAGCCTCCAAAAGAATGAAAAAAAAAAAAATACTAGCACCATAAAGGCAGTTGAAAAATCGTTGTGTTTGGTGCAGCCGGAGCACCCAGCTCCAGTTCTGCCAGAGAGCTGCAGAGCCCTGATTTTCAGTAGTAAGGGGAAGATAGAGAAAACCAAAGTGCCCACCAGAACGTTGAAAGACTTTGTTGCAAATGACAAGATTCTGAATGATGGACTGAGAGGGAAGGAAGGTACTTCAATGCCAAATAACATATTCTAGACTGCTTTAGTCTCTCCTCTCCACTTTATGTCTCCAGGCGCACCAACATGCTAAGTTTAGACATATCTTGTTGGCAGCCAAAACTGGAAAAGGAGTCACGGCATCATATAAACATGTCTGAGGATAAGAGCTACTTCCTTCAGAAAAAAAAAATATATATAGCCTCTTAGCAGATACCTAAGGGTTGATTTTCAAATGCTGAAGAAATTTCAGTGAGACTGACTCCATGAACTTTTTGGGTACCTTGCCTCTCCCTGTGATAGGCTAAAACACTGGTTTTGATGTACTTCACATATTTATCCCGTGACATTTCCATTAGTACCTTCAGGAAGCTCTGCATTACCAGAATCCCAGGAACTGATCCTAGAAACCAGGCTGGTTTAACACCATACTGCTATTAAAAATCCCAGGCAAGCTTCAATCACAATTCTGTTTCAGCTGGTATAGGCAGAACCTAGAAGCAGTCACAGCAACATCTGAACTTGATTGCTTCCACTCTGTCCCCTTAACCACAGACACGGGTCTCTGAGACTCCCCTGGTGTATCACACCATCTTGTTGCCAGCCCAACAGGATTGGTGATTCACATGTCTCTCCTGGTGTCCTGCAGTGTCTCTGCAACTTTGTGCAAATGTAATGAGAGAGATGCCAATTAAAAAAGCTCGAGAGTCCTGCAGTGTGGCAGGCTGATTCAAATTAGATACCTGTATGAAGTGATTAAAAATAGTTTTTTAAACCTGAAGATAACAGGAGGACAGTATGTTCGATTTACATCAGCAGGGGCCAACAAAAAATGTAGAGGGACCACACAAAACTCTTTATTCCTGCAGATTAACTGGTGGTGGTGCTGAGGACAGGAAAGGGGAAATACAGTGCACTTCTGGTGCCTTTCAATGTGCAAAGAATCTCAATTGTTCTCCCATCTCAGCAGTCACTACTTATTGCCAGACCTCCAAATAAGTAATACTTTCCTTTAAAATAGCGACTTTGGTCCATCACACCGTATTTCAGGTGCATGCAATCACAAACAAATCAAATCTCACAACTTCCTTTGCCAACACAAGTACTGTCATTCTCATTTTACAGATAGCAAAAAAACTAAATGGAAGAAGTTAATCACCCTGTTGAGAACAGAAAGTGAGATTGGGATGTTAGCCTTTCCTGATCAGAAGTTCAGTCTGTGGTGCCTCTATGGATCAGTCTCTCAGACAGCCCAGCTGACCAGCAAGACTGGGATGCAGTTACTGAACCAGAACTGGCTTTTCTATTGTTTTTTGGTGCTTTTTTAGCACCAGAATGTCCTGAATAATAAATCAGATGCAAAGCTGACATGTTTCCGACTGTTTAAATAGATTTGTGCAAATCTGTGTGCAAGTAGCGTGTACCAAGTACACACTTTCCTTTGTGATGGCACTACCTGTACTTGAGTGGAGGAACACTTTGCACAATGACTGTTCCTCTAGGCCACCTTGCGTTAAGGCACCACAACGGTGTTTCTATTGCATAATCATCCCATGTCATATATTTCTGTAGTGTTGGGTAAATGTTACTGCTTCATCGCTAAATTGTGAGAGGGAGATCTCGCAACAAATTGTGTCCCAGCAAGGCCAATCCCTTGCTTTTATACTCATCAACACTGGTGTATATCAATCACCACCTCTAGGGTTGGAGAGTCCTCATAAACTCCAGAAGACAGTATCGTACCAACATATCACTTTCCAATTCCAAAACCATACAAAAAGGCCTCAGACATACGTGCACACAAACTTGGGATGTCCATGTGTTATTATTAGCTTTCTGTCCTGGATGTGTAGCTTGTGTTGCAATTATTTAACTCCTAACAAGGTCTAGTTTATCTGTAGCCTCTGCTATACACATATTTTCGTCCTCTCCACTTACAGGGTGCTGGGATCTTACCTTTATTTGCATGGGCAGGCCATTAGTGACCAATTTAGCTGTTGAGCTAAGGTGCCAGGCCCTCATGCAAGCTGTGGAGTTACAATGAAGTCAGATCTTGTTACATAGCCCACTGCATTGTATGGTGCACCCTCTATGATATAACTATACGGTTCCCAAAGGTTATCTCTGATTCCATTATAGACACGTGTTGCAGTTCAGCCAACACTTAAGGACTGGAAATTTGATTAATTACTTACGAAAACCCACACTGAATCCATCCCAAACTGAACAACAAATAGTAAAAAGTAGTTTTATCACATGAAAGGAGCTTTGGTAACAAACAAATCAGGATGCACATTCATCACTCTCTTCTGCCAGATAACCAGGATGACTATTAAAGATTTCTATTTTTGCCACAGAAAGTTAAGGAGCATGCAGACTATTGATTGCTGTCGTAATGATTTCAGACATGAACCACAGTGAAAATTCTGAAGCTCAAGGTGTCCAGCATTTCTACTTTATCTTGTTTAAACAGTAGGGGGGAAAAACAGCTAACAAACCAGTGCAAACTTCTGCAACTCTAGTGATGGTCGTAGCAGTTGAGATGCACTAAGTTTATCATGAATGAAGATCTGCTCTAGATGGGGGAAAAAAAGTGAGACACATCAGTAGCAATATTTTGGAAGCTTTTATTTTACCCTCTGGGTGCAACTGAATATTTTCATAAGCCTATCAGCGTGAATCCATTCTACCTGGAAAATATTTATGTCAGCATTTTCAAAGATGCTACTCATTCAAGAGGTAATTATCTCCTAGTTTAGAATGTCACATCTGAGAATACTGCCCCCCAAATGAATAGCCATTTGTGGAAAAAATAAAAACAAAAATGCAATTTAAATGTATCAGATGTATAAAGATGGAAATTTCATACTTTAACTTTTATTGACTATACACGAAGTGGACAAAAAATCCTCCACAGAAAAGAGTCGGTGCTGAAACTTCAAACATGCAAAAACTCTTCAGTAGGCTTTAAAAGTTATGTGATTATCTTAAAAGTCAGGGATTTTTTTAAATCTCTATATGATCAGAAATATTTTTAAATCTTTTTAATGCAGTAATTAAAACTAGAAATTTCTTTATGTATTTTCTTAAAGCTAAGGATATATCACAAAAAAAAAATCATAGTATGTACAATAATGCTGTACTATTTGAAAGAAGCAGCACTTAGTGTCATTATTAATTTAATACTTTACCATAACATCCTTTCATTGGATGTAGGATTATTTTCCTCAAATTCAGTCATTGTGAGAAAGTTCCTCTATGAGATTTTTCTCCATGTTTTCTAGGCAAGGGTAAACCGATCCATTTACCAGGCAAACTGAAGTTGTAAGTTACTGAAAAGGCTGGACTTTTGCTCAAACCGCTTAGGCTTGTTTCTCACTTTGAAGCATTTCAGCCCAAAATTTCACCATAGGACAAATTTCACTGTTTTCAGCTGGCCCAAATTCCTGCTAAATCCCTGTTCCTAGTGTTTCTGCATATGTGCCCCTAAAATCCCACTGCCAGCTAACAGAAAACATATAGCCCAGGGACTTGGGGGCATTTGGGCCAAGTGGCTCTGACCTGTGAGTATAAAAAAAGTGTCTGGTTCTGTTTCTGGGCTAACTAAATATTGTGAGACCACTCAGTAAAGCAATGGAAATGAGTAAAACATCAAGCAAAGGTTTATCTTTGATAGCCTCAGAAGCCCACTCCAACAACAAACCTAACTGCTGAGCCCTGTATCAAACACACAGGAACACTAGTAAGGATGTCACCTTTTTACTAACAGCAGTGCCACCAACATTAAGTATAAAAGTTTCATGTTCACAAACCTTGATTATGTGTAGACCACCTCAGGATTATTTTTGTGAGTATGTGGGCAGGATTTGTTGGCTTTGAAACATTTAATCAAAGATGTTTCTGAAGAATAAAGAACCAACATGCAGTAGATGTAATAAAGAAAAGGAATGTCCTGGTCTCTTTTTTCTTTTGTTTGG